>JAAWXA010000019.1:9697519-9852009 GCA_038090715.1 Florisuga fusca
CTGCCCGCCCGGGGGCGCCGGGCCGCCTGGGAGCCCCGAGCGGGGAAGCCGCCGCCCTCCTACTCCCCTCCTGGCCCCCGTGAGAAGAGCCGAGCCGCCCGCTCGGGGCCGACGGAAACCAACTTAAAGCGGGGACCGACGCGGGGAAGGGAGCGCAGAGCAGCACCCCACGCCGCCCCTTCCCCTTTGCACCTGAACTGCTGATTCCTCCGCCCTCTCTCTCCTCCCCCTCAGCGCGCTCGCTCGCTCTCTCCCTCAGGGGGTCGGCCCGGCTCCTCGGCGGAGCGGCTGCTGTTTCCTCAGCGAGCCCCGCAGGAGGAAGAGGAGAAGGAGGAGGGCGGCAGCATGGGGTGCTCCCAGCGCACCTGCTAGGTTTCACTTCCATCGGTGATGCCGCGGCAGCCGCTAGCGCTGCCTCTTCCCCTCACCCCCGGTGGACGCCGCCGGGCTTTCATGCGGTGAGTGACCACCTCAGGGCGGCTCTGCCCTTCCCCGAGCCGGGACAGCGCTCCGTACAGCAATATCCCGAGCTGAGCAGCCCGCTCCGTGCTCTCCACACCCCCCGGGGGCCCGGGGCGGAAAAGCAGCTCCTGGCGGACGGGGAAGTTTGCAGGCGGGACAGAGGAACCGGCGTGGGGAGACGGGGTGCTCCCGCTCTATCCCTTCATCTGTTGTAGAGGGGACGGGCATGGCACCTGGAGAACCGGCCCCAGGTGGAGGGAGAGCAGCTGGTTGGAGCGCAGGCGGGGGGAGGAAAAGAGAAGGTGGAGAAGCAGGCGGGGACAGGAGGGGATAGGGGAGCCGCAGATCAGGGAGATGGGGAAGGAGGTGGCGGCTCCTGAGCACCGGTTCCTGGTCCCCTGGCTTGTGGACTGAAGCTCCCATCTCTGTTCCCTGAGGTCGGCGGTGCCGCCTCCACGGCTCCAGGCACTGCTGCTGCCCCGGGCCCCGCCTCAGGGGCGAGTTTTCAATCGGGGTTTCGCCGAGCAACTGTAGGGAAAAGTGGCTGTGCCCCGAGAGCGACTTAGCGCAAGGTTGGAGGTTGGTTCGTACGGGGCTTATGGAGGGGAGGGGAGGGTAGTGGACGGGAGGGAGGAGGTTTCGCGGTCGCGATTCTCCGTTGCTGCCGGGCACCACCTCAGAGGAGACCTGCAGCCGCCGTGTCCCGGTTCCCGGCCTCGCCGGCGGGGAGCCGGGCTGGCCCGACCCGTGTCGGACTGGGGCGGCCGCCGCCTTTCCACTGCACAGCACGGCGGTAGCTCGTTGTTTCGGAAACTTTGTGTGCCTCCCGGTGAGAGAGGAAGCCAAGGCGGTATGTAAACAGCGCGTCTCAGGGACCCGAGGAGAGAGCGCAGGCAGCCGGATGGCTGTCTTGTTTGTTTGCCCATTATCCGGGCGGCTGGCAGTAGGTTTATCATGTGTGTGTTTGGGTTTTGGATCAATATTTATTTACAGGACTCAGGTATTAATCACTTATGTCTTAGAAAGCTCATTAGTGGTGACTTGTTTCCATGACAACAGGACCCCTCTGAGTCTTTGGGGAGATGTATTTGCCCGATTTTTTTTGTTTATTTGTTTTGTTTGTTTTTTGTTTTGGTTTTCCTTCCTTTAATGAAGCATATATGTACTAGTAGCGTGTTTTGTCACCGAGGAGAAAAACAAATAAAACCTGCGTGGTCCTGTGGCCCGTATTCAGCATTCCTCCAAAGCTCAATTATTGTCCTAGCCTTAATTAACTATACATGGATGGGACTAGGCAAGTGAGTTATGCAAGATTTTTTAGTAGTTTTTTTACTGGCTTATCTCCTTTAGTTATAAAGTTGGAGGTAAGGTATGGTTTGAGTGTCTGTTGTTTAGAGTACTCCTTAGATGTGTTAGTACTGAAAAGTGTGATGTCTGTTGCCTTTTTGTTTGTGTATCCTTTAGTAACACCCTTTGACATGCACTATATTGCAGTCTCAGTAGTTCTATTGCTATAGCACAGCAATAGGATCAGGAATCAGGAGTGACTTATTGGGTAACTTGACAGGTCTCTTAACTTTACACCGTGCTTTAAGAAAAGGAAGTGTTGGCCACTTGTACCTGTGAAGTATCTGTGAATCAAGTAAAACACTCACTAAGATGGAGTACTGTTAAAACTGAATATATTGTTTTCTGTTGTGAGTAGTAAACATGTATCACTTTTCTCTAATGATATAGGTGAAAATCTCCCTTTATAACTTCAGTACTTAGTACAGTAATGTTAGCTTTTTGAATTATGTGTACTCTTAGGATCCAGCTGAAATCAGTGAGTCTCATCCTATTTTTGAGACCTACCAGTCACTGCTTTCCTGAATTAACTTCATCAGTCGGGTAAAAATGTGACTCTGTATCAGTCTTAAATTTATAGGAATATCTACTGTTTTGTAAAGAAAGAAAGAAAATACTATAAAACTGAGCAACAGTCCTTACCCCTTGCCTTAGCATTCCAACCTGAGAGGGACTTAAATGCTTTATTTGAGACTATGAGTGAGCAAGCACACACTTTAAACTGTCTGTCAAATTAAATATCTGAAACAGTTCCACCAATTTACATGTTTTTCCAAGTAACATTAACATGTAGTTTTCTGTTAAGAAGCATTGGCTGGGAGCGTGTAAGAAACGTTTTAGAATACACAGTTCTAACCCAAAATACTGCCTGAGTGGTGTTCAGTTATGACCATTTTAGGTGACAGGAGTAGTATAATAGTAGGGGAACCTTGTTAAGAAGCATAGGTTTTTCTTCATTCTTTAAATGCTCATTCTAAGTAAATAAGTAGTATCTATTATAAGCATCTCATACTGTGGGGCAAAGTCTATACATGGCTTAGCTCAGTTCATTAAGTGCTAAAACATGCCTCATTCCAAGGGTTCTCTAGTATCAGTAGGCAAATCATGCTTCTAGCATCCTTAGCTACTTGGAATAACTTTAAGACCATCTCATGAAGGGAAATTAAAAAAACAAACAAACAAAAAAACCCAAACCACAAAACAAACAAAAAACCCCAACATCTTAGCAAGTATCTCATCTTCTTTGGATGTCATTGAATAATTTCAATACTAAACTATTAAATTCTCACTGCTGCATGCTCTGCAGTCAATACATGCAGAGAGAACATGATCCAGATTTGACTCTGTGCATTACATCCTCTTCAAAGCTCAGTAGTTTATTTGTGGTGATAGTAAGAACAACAGATGTCCCAGTTCAATTCTAGGACTCTAGATGCTATAAGAGGGGGGGAAAAAAAATCAATCTTTAAAAATTAAGATTATTAACAGGGCAGCAAGAAATATTATTCATAAGATGCCTGCATTAATTTTAACATTTTTTTTTTCCAAAACAATAATCACTTAAGATTTTAAGAAGACTCAGTTTATTTACAATCTCAGTATATGAGCTGACACTGATGAAGTTGTTCTGTTTGAGGGAGTGGAGAAAAAGTGCATAGATGTGAAGCCTTACTCCTAGTTAAGGATGAAACCTTAGTAACCAAAGTAACTTGGATGTACACTGGTTTTTGTAAGCACAGATGATTCTAACAGTATTCATATTCAAGCTACATATTGCTCAGGCTTCGTATTGCTTAAATATTGCTGGCATGTGAAAATAAACTTAGTGTTGTTTGTTACTCTGGTATTGGGAGTACCACAGCTCATTTTAGTGAATAAAATGCTGGACCAGTAGTCCATCTTTTTCCCTAGTCGCCCTCCCTCTGTTTATCATTCAGTCTTAGCTAGAGTGTAGGATCTTCAGTGTAGTGTCTTGTTACAGCCATATATTGTGCAGGTCTCTGTTGGAGCAGCAAAATGCTACTTCAGTACAGTGAGGAGAAATGAAAGCCAACATTTTTCCTGTTTCAGTCACTGTGGTCTTTGCATGATCACTAGTTCCTGTCTGATAGGCAACAGCATTGTTGCAGATCACTGTAGATGTGATGGAGAAAAAGTTCACAGATCTGTCCTCCAAAGACCAGAGAGTAAATACTGTCTTATTTCTGCTATTTCTGAACACCTATGTTTGCTATCAGGTTGAATGTTCTAGTTTTCTGAACAAAAGTGAGCCAATCATTAGCTTGAAATATGTATATTAGCAGCAAGGGGCAAATGGGTGCTAGAAACCAGCCCTAAAGATCCAGAGTATAATCCTGATGATTTTTTTTTTCCTTTCCTTTTCCAGTGTTGTCAGGAGAAAGAAAGGCAGATTAGTTTACAAGTATACTTTTTGAGTTTATAAAACACACGACTTCCTTTTACAGAAGCAAGCAATGCCTTTCGGACAGTATGAGAGCTGGTTCTTTATTATTCCAGTTGGCAGTGTAATTATGCTATACGTAAGCTACAATAAACTGTTTATTCTTCAAAATATGATGTACTTGTACATCTGTGATATTTTTGTTTGGTATTACTTTTCAAACTCACTGTGCTAATCGATACTGATGCTTTTTGATAAATTGGACTTTCAAATTGACTTAGGGCTATTTCCTATGAAAGATTTATGAATGGAAAAACTGGCTTTTCAAGTAATCTCCTTTCTGTTGAATATGATAGTTTGACTTCTGTCTTAAATCAGAATCCAGATAGCAAAATTAAGGTATGACAGTGTATTTTTGTGTAACAGTGGAAGGTGAAGTAAAACTCTGTTTTGCTCATTTTATGTATCTTAAAGATGAGATTTCTTGAAGACACAGAAAAGCTTCTTTCCAACCTTTCACTTACTTGCCATATTTTAATGAACTGTGTACTGTAATTTCAAAATGCCAAAAACTTAATGCCCAAATTTATTGCCCAAAGAAATCTGAAAAAAAAAAAAGATATTCTGAGGAGAGACTTCTTGTCCCAGGTCTCTGAATTGCCTAATGTTGCACACTTGTGAGTTGACATGCCCAAACTTTCTAGAAATTTTGAAAGTTTTGGACCTGGGTGTGTTTTCTACTTACAAAATAGATTAAAAGAGACATCAGCTTAAAAATCTTCCAAATCTTTTTATTTCTTAAACTGATAATGGAGTTCAGTAGTTGTAGTGCTCTGCCAGTGATCAGTTTGTACATTGCTGCAATATAGACTACAGGATTTTTCCAAAGAGCAAAATAAATCTCCCTTCTTGCAGAGTCCCACATGGTAGTGACAATGCTGTGTGGCCTACTGCATGGAGGAACAGAATGCATGGAAGTTTTTATAAGGACTTGAAAATTTAGGACAAAATATGGCATTTATTGGAGATATATATAAAAAAAGATTTATCCAGATACTGGTGAACTGAGTAGTAAACTATTATTATATTAACTATTATTATCTGTAGTGGTGTTAATAGTTAGCAGAAGCTGAATCATGGAGATTAGAGTAGATCAAATCTGAGAGCAAGCAGAACCAGACTGCCTTACTGCTTCAGAACTAATTTTTAGTTTCAAAGGCCATGAAAACAAAGACAGAGCTATTTGTTGGCCTCTATAGATACTGCAGCCTGAAGTCTTCATTATCACTGTGCTGTAGCCTCAGTGGTAAAAAGTTCATTCATTGATGATGGGAAACATGAGTGATATAGTTCTGATTCAAAGAAGCTGACTGGAGGTGAAAAGCACATGGCAGTTTATCTTTGCCATACTGTATCTTTTGTCTGGTGTTTGGATAATATCCAGTAGGTTTCAGAAGCCTTTTCTCTCTGGAGAATCCTTGAAAGTGTTAGAACAGCACAGTAGCAGCCTTCGGAACAGTTTGGATTTAAAGCACTAGAGAAAAAAAAAAAGTGTTTTTTTTTCCTTTTCCTTCTTTTCAATAACTGCAAAAATGTAGGGAAATTTATCTGTTTGCAGTTTGTAGAACAGAGAATATATTTCTTCTTTGATTGGTACCTCAGACGCTCACCAAAACATAAAGAAGGAATACCCCAGTCTGAAAAAAATCAATACACGTCAGGAGAAATGGATAGCATGTTCCCCACTCACATCTCTGAACCCTCTGTCAAGACATGATACCTCCAGAGAGGAGCCACTGACTGCTTGGGTGAGTTCAGGTGGCAGCTCAACCATGAGATGCTGCTTCTGAACTGCCTTTTCTCATCAGCTGGCATAAGACAGCCTTGCTTTTCTAGTAGGACTGAATTACCTCGGCTGTTTCACTTGCAGGAGGTACACTCTGAGCTGGGTAGCTGATTGCACAGCCAGTCAGGCAGACCTGAGTGGAAGCCAAGGTACAGATTTGTGATGTTCTCTGGGAGAAAGGCAGCAAGAGACCTCTGCTCTGCTCTGCTCTGCATGTGCAACAGCCCCAGCAACAGCCCGAGTGCTTTTTTCAAGTCTCTTGTTTTGTAGGCTGACCTTCTCACACCAGAGAAGCTTAGCAGGCCCACCCAATTTTGTCACTTTCTGCCAGGATGTCTGATGTTGCAGACAGGGAGTCTGTTTCTACTCTATTTGGAGTCAAGGGCAGAATTCACAATGATTTCCATAGGAACAAAATGTGTTCCTAAACATACTTGAGCAGCTAGAAAGAAACTTCCTAATAAAGAACCAGACTATAATATTACACAGAACTTCAAGCCTTCTTCTAGGCTTCAAAGCTCTTAACAGTAACATGCTTGCAGACCAAGGGCTGCAACAACAAATCTCTGGATGTTCCTGGCAGGACTGTGGAAGATTACCAGATCTCATTCCGCTCTGAGGAACAATTGATGCTTGATCATGTAACTGATAAATCCTATGTATTCTAACGGACACTATTCAGGCCCCATAGATTATATCAGGAAAGAAATTGCAGAAGCAGTGAAGAGTGACATAATAGCTGTTGCACAAAGGATTTACTATTTCAAACAGAAATAGTGGTGGGATTTCAATTTACTTGAAGAAGCGGAAGGTCCTTTCCCACGCTGATGTGGAGACTGCTGGAAGTTACTAAGGAAAATTTTGGGCTGCAGTTCTCCTACTTAGAGTTGTTACACTTCAGTCACACTGGTTACTAACTAAATTTTTTTTTCCTCCTTCCTTTAGGGTTTTGGTTTGGTTTGGTTTGGTTTTTTTGCCCCCCCCTCCTTCATCTTACCATTATTGAGACTCCGGTGTCTTGCTTAACAGAGGAACTTCTTCAGTTACAGGCTTTTGCTTTCAGAGGGGTTGGAATGAAGCACCTAGAGACAGAAGGAGGTCCATGAGGATGATCAGAGGGCTGAAGCACCTCTCCTACAAAGGCTGAAAGATGGGATTGTTCAGCCTGGAGAAGAGAATGTTCCAGGGACACATTATAGCAGATCTGAAGAGGCCCTACAGGAAATCTGGGTAGGGAGTTTGTACAAAGACAAAATACATGTAGCAATATGTGTGTAGCAATAGGACAAGGGGTGATGGCTTGAAGAGGGCATGTTTAGGTTAGACATGAGGAAGAAATTCTTCACTTTGAGGGGGGTGAGATGCTCAAACGCATTGCCCAGAGGATTTGTGGATGCCCTCTCCCTGGAAGTGTTCAAGGCCAAACGGTATGGAGCTTTGAGCACCTGGTCTAGTGGGACGTGTTCCTGCCTATGGCAGGGTGGGTTGTGACTAGATGGTCTTTAAGGTCCCATTCAACCCAAACTATTGTGTGATTCTTGTCACAGTTTAACACTGGCCTGGCAATTAAACCTAATGACAGATGCCTCTATTAATCCCCCTCTCCTTCCTGATAAGGAAAGGAGAGAGAATAAGGGAGAGACACTTACGGGTTGGAAACTAAACTACACAACTTTAATGAAACAGTAATGATAAATAGGAAAAATTAATGTTATATACAAATATACAGGAAAATTGATACCACGTTCCTCCCCCCCTCTCCCCCAATAACTCTCACGTCACCACAGAGGCTGTAGGGCAGCCCTGGGAAAGTCCAGGCTGGACTCCTGGAGTCAGCAGCAGGTGGGAGCTGGAGGCAGGAACACACAGATTCAGGCTGGAATGGATCAGGACCACAAGCAGAGGAACGGATGGAATCCTCCCAGAAGCAAAACAGGGACAGGTGAAGAAAGGGAAGCAGGAAGGGCAGGAAGGGGTTTGACCCTCGTGATCCCTCAAATTTATACTGAGTATGACGTGTATGGGATGGAATACTCTGTTTGGTCAGTTCTGGCATCTATCTTGTCCGGTCCTCCCCAAAGGAGGAGTTCAGGTGGGACCTCTTTACTCCTTCTAGAGGGCAAAATGTTCCTCAGAGCTGAGCAGTGTCCTTGGCTCTGCACACCAGTCTCTAGCAGTAACAATAAACATCCAGTCTTATCAACCCTAGAAGCAGACACTGACTGAGAAACTTGCTGCTTATTTCAGCAAGTGCAGCTACACACAAGCGACTTAGCTGAAAGCAAAAGTACAAGACAGAAAATTACCTTTATCCTGACCCGAACCAGGACAATTCTGCAATAACCTGAATAAAACACTGATTGTATGTCTGATTTCTTGGGAGAGTTGCTCTCTGACAGATTGGGCTAGAATTGAAGTCATGGGAGAAATCAGTGAGTAGCTGTTCTCAATATTGAAACAATTTTTATGAAGGAAATTCAATATAATCATGCTTGTTTTGGGGTGGTTTTTTGTTTGTTTCTTTTTATTATGGCATTTTCAGAGTAATTCATTGTCATCCTGTTGTAAAATGTTGTGACATGGCAGCGTTTCCTTGATGAAGATATTGCTGAATTTTCATTTTTAGAAATAGTTTTGGCAGGGATTTTGAACCCTGAATTCTAGCCAGAAAATAGACAATCACTGAAGCCATCTATGCAAGGAGATTCTATACACACAAGTTGGACACTGTTAATTATTACTTTGTGTTGCAGCCTCTCTCCTCCGTGTTTGGGCAAATCTGTGAATTTCTTTGTGAAGTAACTCAGTCATGTAACTGTAGTGCAGAGGCATCAGCAGGTGCCGTGGTTACAGAGCCACATCCTCTCCCATAGTTCTTCAAGGGCTGATGGCAAAGGGAGAGTCCTGTGGGCTTGGAGCTCTTCTGGTTCTAACCAATGATTTGTGACTTCAAGTCTTCAAGTTGTTCTGATGCTAGAAGAGCATCAGGGCATAGAAATCACTATGTGGTCAGTATTTTTCTGCAAAGATCAGGCTCTGTTCCATTTCTGTTCCCTTACTCTGCATGTAGGATGAGCTTCAGTTCATCTTCTGTCTATTGTCAGTCAAAAGCAGCTGCTTTGAAACTCTAAAGCTTTTGCATAAGAAACAATTTTGCATAAGAAACTGTCCGACATCATACATTGCTGATGATAATTACTTTTTAAGGGGGTCTCATACATAGGACTATATTTATGACTTACAAGCCCAACTTCGAACAGGGAAATAAGTCACCTTTATTTGAGACTAGAAGAGCACAGGTGAAGAGTTACTGAACATGGCTCAAGTATTTCTTTAATATAAAATAAATGTTTTCAAGACATTTATCCTACTTTTTAAAGTCCATAGGCAAATTCCTATTTATTTGAATGGAAGCAGGGTCAAGCCCCATGTGTCTGAGGGATGCTGTTGTGAAAGCAAACCCTTGCTCAGCCCGCTCTGCAGGAACTGGGATGCACTGCTGGCCGTAGTCTAAATATAACAACGTGCAATTTATGAGGAAGAGAATTGGCAGTAATAACATTCTTTTGCCTTCCTACTCTTTATCATTAGCTTCCCACACTTTTGGGTCATTCTCAGCAGAGAGCTGTTCAGTCCATTAATTGTCTTTGTTGGACAGTCTATCCTCTTTCGCATGGTAATATATTCATAGCAGGGAAAGTTCTATCCATCATTAGTTGTTTAAGCCCTAAGGCCATAGTCCAAAGCTAGCTTTTTTTTTTTTTTTTTTTTTTAAATAGACATACATTAAAATTAATTTGTCTTACCCGTGTTTATTTCATGGTTTTATAATCGGTCTGATACCTCAGTGATAATACGAGGGGTAAAACGAGGTTGGTTTAGAGTTTGTAACCCTGTTAACTATATCCTAACTCCACATAGCTTGTCCCAAAACTCTTCTGAGTTTGGACTGTAGTGGAAGATTTGCAGTAGCATGAATGTGAGTCAAAATGATTGAGAACTACTGAGACCAAAATTTATTACTTTACATATTGAATATAAGTAACGTTGCGCCAAACTTAGTGCAGCACCTAAGCAATACTGAAGTTTTTTCTATCACAAGACTGAAGGAGGATCTCTGAAAGTGTAATAATAGGAGTAGTTAGCAGCAGATCTCCCATATTAGAAAGATGAAATAATGTCTGAAGAACATGTTATTTAAGACTGGTAAAGTGACACTTAGTAAAGTAACGCTTAAAAAAAAAAAATCTTTCTTCATGGTCTGTTTTCCTAGTGGTGTGCTGTAACAGTTTTTGGCCAAAACCAGTGTTCACTGGGACACAAACCCTTCACCATTGTAAACTGCAATACAGAATAAAGTAAAGCCCTCAAAACACAGGTGATCAGCAAGACACAAGTAAGGCATAAATAACTCTATGGTGTTAGATTCCTACAAAAAGAAATCCCTGGGAATATTCTCATTCTTCTTTCATTTGGACAACAAAGGGATCAGCTGCCTTCCTAGAAACAACAGAGGGACTGCAGTACTCTGTTTTTTCTGAAGACCTTATCCTACAGAGGCCAAAATCTAAGCAGTGTGCAGGCTGATCACTAGAGTCTGCTGAGGCTTTTGATTGCTGTATTCCCTGTGTGGGGTCCAAAGCAATTTTAAGTTGAATGTCTAGCCAGTAGTTGTTTATACACAGTAATAACTAACTGCACATAAGTACAGTGGCTTTGTCCTTTAACAGGAATCTGATTTCAAGATGTAAAAGTCAGAAGAGTTTTCTTTGCTCTAACCCTGAGTTGTAACTTCATTATATTCTGTGGTTTTAGAGGATCCAAACCTGGGTCAGCTCTTCAGGAAGACACAGCTGAAGATCAGAATTTGAGGCTATAGTATTTGTATTTGCCCAGAGGAGACTTAACAGTCAGCCTGGATAATGATTTCTGATACCAAGAGGTTTCAGAAAATTGCGATGTTTGTGGCCATCAAAAGGTGGCTTTGAAGCCATCATTTGTTTTTGTAGAGTGATGCTTGCTTTGGTTTTGTGTAGGCATTCTGCAAGGATGGGGGACAGGGCAAGGAGACTGAGCTTTGGTGTGGCTCTTTTGGATAGGGCAGATGACAGTGAAAAAAGGTTTAAAGATGTTTGGGGTCAGGTTAAGTATCTGTCTAGCTTGCTGCTTTGTCTCTTCTACTGGCTGGGTTAGAGAACCTATCCTAAAATAGGGCAAACATATATCTTCTCAGCTTCTGGCCATCTGAATCGTGGGTACTTTCTGCATTAGCAGTCATAGTTTTGTACTTAATAGCTGCTAGTAGATGTTTTGTTTGATTGTTCTTGTAAGTAAACTTTTGTCATTAAAATAATCCACTCAAACCACATGCTATGTGGAAAAAAACCCCACTTCATCTGTCTTAGAGTTTCTATCTGATGTAATCTTTGTATTATGAAAAGTGATGCATGACTGTTGTCTGTTCAGGTTGTCAATGCCAGCTGTACTTACAGACTTTTATGAGATTCTTTTTGAGCTGAATCTTCCTACTCTGTTTAAATTCTTGCATACAGTAAATATTCTAGATCCCTTACTAGGCTTCTCATTCCCTCCTGTTCTCTTTCCAGCTCTGGAGATGTATGTAACAAATAAACTGGTATTGTGCTACAGTGAGCTTTTCTTTTTCTCCCTTTTTCTCAGCAGCTTTTGAATTTTTATCTGCTTTCTGACGGCTACAGGGTACTAAATCACCATCTGCATGGAACTGATGTGCATGAATTTTTTTATTACAGCTTTCATATCTCTCAGAGATGTAATAGCACATGCAGTGTTGGAGCCTGGCACTGTGCAAAGTGAATGAGGGGAGAGGGGTTTCTCCTTGCATTACTTTGCGTTTACCAACATGAATTTTGTTTTTCATTTCATCCCCTAGTTACTCAGTATTGTGAGTGATAGATTCTACTGGAATGATTTCTGTGTGAAGGTGAGGAAGTGTTCTGACAAGCTGTGGGTACTTTGAAGAGGGAGTCAGTTCAGTGTTAGGGAATGTATGTCCCAGGGCTTTTCATAGTTCTGTAGAATTGGAACTCCTAAATTTGGTTGAGAGATTCTCCTATTAAGTCTGTGTCTCCTGCCACATTATTTTGAAGGACTCAATGGGGCAAAGCTAAGAGCCAAATGATGTTGTGGGCAAAGAGTGAGAGTAGGAATGTGGAAGGCCTGCCACACTAGTTTTCAGGATCAAGGACAGCAGTGGGAGGAGCAGCAGCACACAAGGTTCCAGAAGATAAATTAGCAAAAGGGAGAGGAAAAGAGACCTGGAATCACAAAAAAACCCCCCCAGCCAACCAACACAGAGATAAAGGTTGGTCTCTACCAGAAACTTGTTAACTCTGAAAAACATCATAATGATATTATTGATGCTGTGGTCAGATACTTCATCTGTTGGCAGCAGAAACACTGATGTAATGTGTGCACTGTGGTCATGGTGGTGCTGTAGGCTCTTGGTTTTTCTCAACTGGCAACAGTGAAGTGGTTCTCCACTATGAGTTTATGCTATGTTTCTTGTGCAGGTTTAAAGTTTTCTGAGACAGAAATGGTATGTGGTTTTTGTTAACTGCAGTGTTTTTGTCAACAGTAGGAATTAGATTCCTTGGTGCTGAGAAAAGGGATCTTCAAAGTGATCTGAGTTCCCCATGCTTAATCAGGCTGCTTTAAATCTAGTGTATGTGTCCTTGGGGTGCAGTACTTGGGCTTCTTGTGTTAGGCAATCTTAAGATGTGTCTCCTTACAAAATACAGAATAACAAGAAAAACATTTGAGATTGTCAAATGTTCCTTTCTCTATAAATCATGTTTTGCCCATGTGGAAACCAGCAGTATCTTCAGTAAGTCACCAGATGTTTACTTTTTTTCTCTCCTTGTATTTTTACCTTGGCTAGGATATGAGTAATCACCACCACTTTAGGAAAGAAAATTTCAGATTACTGGTGTTACAAAAGAATATGGCTCATTGTGGAGTCAGAGTGTGCTTAGACAAAATAAGTAAGGGAACTACTGTCTGGTTAGTTTTCACATGAGTTTGTGTCAGTGAGACAGAACAATCACTGAGCATCATCAATAGCACACGGTAACTCAGACCAGATATTAAAGAAAACAGAGTTATTTTTGTATAACTCTATCATGGTATCCCTGTGGTCACCTGAACAGTTTGAGGTGCTTTCATTTCCCAATATGGTATTAATATAGTTTTTATTTTTAGGGGATTTACCTTTGTTGTTTGATATAGTCAGTGAATTCTAGATCTTTCTGGAGCTATTTAGACCCTCTAGTTATTCTCTTTTCTTATTCTTGTATTTAGGCATCAGCATTGTCAGCATTAAACTTTTATATCTCAAAAATACCTATGATTTTCCTATTAATTACCTTATTTGCTGGGAAAGTAATCTATGGAATACATTCCATTAAGGGGTGCCATAAAGGTATTCTGTTATTAACAGCTTTAGGCATAACCCTGGGCTGCTTAAGGTACAGGAAATGTTTGGAATCATTTGTTTCTTACCAGATTTCTCCCCTCATTCTCTTTTTGTGTATTTGATTGGTTCTTTCATACTGCAGGTGCATTCACTCTTTGTGTTTGCATATTATTGCAATAGCCATATGACAAATGACTCCTCTTGTAATCTCTGTCTTAAGGCACAGACTGTGGAGTGTTTAAGCTTTTTGAGCTCTGTTCAGTCCCTTTCTCATTCACAGTGTCCTTGGACCCTGCATTGGCAAGGCTATGTACACAGGAATGGCCTGTCTAGTGAGCAACATGGTTAAACTCAGTGCTGTGGGGTGGTGCTGTGCACTCTACCTTTCTTAGTTCGTTTACATAGGCATTTTAGTCTATATTCTCACATTCTGAAAACAAAATACTCTTGAGCCTCAATTTAACTTTTTTCCATGAAGTGTTCTTTTTTTTCCTCAAATTTTGATACCATGCCAACTTTTTAATGCCAAATACGAAAGTAATAAGCAGCTTGGTTGATTTCAGGCTGATAGTCTTGCTTATCTTTGTTTAAAACCCTGTATACAACTGTTAAATAGAATGCTTTTGAATTAATTATGTTACTGACGTGGTTCTCATTCAAGTTATGCAAGCTCTGGTCCATATATGCTCTTGCTTAAGTGACATAATCCCCTTGTAGTCACTGCATCTGTTTCTTATAAGACAAGAAGTTATCTTGCTAGCAGTTCACTGTAGTTCCACAGACAACTTTCTGTGTCACATTTCTTTTGTGCATGTAAAAGTTCGGTTGTTTTGCACTTTGCATAGTGGTTGTCCACCATATACTTGCATTAGCATCGCTTGGCACATCCTTATTTCTTCAATAAATTTAACTCTGCATCTGCTAATGGTCTTTTTCTGTTTCTACTTCATAGTGTAGTCACAGCCTGGTCTCCTGTCAGTGCAGTATTCTTCATTTGTCTCCAAGGATGTTCTGTGGCTGGCCCTCTCTGCTAGGTTTGACTAACAGACAGCCAACTGCTGTCAGAAATAAGGTTTCTTAAAACTGTCTCACATTTAGCTGGTGGTCCGTGCTGGTGGATAGGACATGATTCATTAAACTGGAAATGTAATGGAGTTCTCTCCGCTTGTCAGCATTCAGTAGGGTCAAAAGCACATTTCTTATCTTTCAGATGGAGGTGTTCACATTGATTTGTGTGTGGAGAAGTACCTCCTTTTACACTGAACAGAGTGTAGATAGAGATCTGTGCACTGCAGAAAGTTTTTAAAGATAGGCAAGATGTATGCCAGGACTACCTAGATACCTGCCAGGGGAACTGCTGTTCAGGGACTCTTAACTTAACCTCTTCTACCTGAGGCATTGAATATACAACAGACTTCTATTTCATTGGTATCATGGAACAAGATGTAGGCTAAAATGAAGCAGACATTAACAGAGTCATTTGGATCTGACATGCTGGGTAAAAAACCAGAGTGTTTTAAGTGCTGAAAGAATTGTTTTTTCAGGTAGTTTGTAAAGTGATTTAACTTAACACTTCATCACTGAGCAATGTTTTACATGTTTATTACTATGGAAATAAAGAAAATACTGCTCTTTGTGGTGTTCTTAACTTAAGTCCTCCCTTAGCTGCATTGATTTGTAAAGTAGTCAGAACAGGCTTTGAATTTTCATTCTGCACAACTGGTTTTAGTTTCAAAGTGTATTTAGTGTGGCAAACTCTTCCAGACATTACAGTGTTCAAAAATAACATCCCCGTACCTGCTAGTCTAGTTCTCACTAGTAAGTGCTAAGTTTTTTTTAACTAAGTACATTTTCCTGAACATCTGAAAGAAACGTGCTTTTCTTACTTGAAGACATTTACTTACTCAGTTGGACTCTAGCCTGTGTTTTGTATAAACTTGCTTCGTAAGTGCATTGTCTTTTTCATTCCTGTATCTTGCTGCTAAGAGGCTTTCTCAGCCATTGGTTCATCTCCTCACTCTTCTTTTTTATCATTATCTTGTCATATTAGTTTCGTGTTTCCATTTATGTAATGCACTGTGTTTCAGCACAGTTAAAAGGTGATTTTTACTGAAAGATAGTAAAAGGCTTTCGGAATAGTTTTTAAAACATATTTTAGTGGTTTTAAAACCTCACTTGTCACATTTAACAGCTGAAGACAATGCACTGTGATTTCTGGGTTAATTCAGGCAGATTGCAAAAGATCAAGCCATGAAGCAGAAACACTTTCATGAATTTGCCAATATTAATTTTTTTATTACAATGAATGCACAGTGTGCCATGTGGTAGTGAAAATCATTGCTTTGCTGGGGCATTCAAGGTTCAGGACTGATGAACTAGCAAGGTTCTGACTCGTTGCTATTTTTCTAAAGCTGTTCTATGCCCTTCTTTGAATACACAAAAAGTCTGGGTAACAGCAGGGCTGGTGTGTCTAATGTGATGATTCTCATGAGCATCTCTCAAAACCAGGGTCACATATCATCTGTCATCTCTCATAACAGATGTATCATCTGTCTCATATGTTCCGTATATATCTATGCCATATATAGTATCTGCATCATACGTATCACATCTCATCACATGTATCATATCATATATGCCATGTATAATATGTATCATGTATCATACAGATCTCATATAATACATATCACAGACCATATCATATATAATATGTAAATTATATTTCATGTGCCGTATAGACGTGTCATAAAACATGTATCACATGTATCATACATATATACTACATGTGTATTGCATATATAATGTGTCACAAAATAATGTATAATTTTTGTGTATTATATATTGCATATATCATATCTAATAGCATACAGCTATCATGTATATAGTATATGACATAAGTATGTATATCGTATCATATATATGTATTGTATATATAATACGCTATATACTATGTATCATCTTGTACATATATATCATATCCTACATACCAAAGTATTTTTTTATAATTTTAGCAGAAGAAACTGAAGGCAAATGTAAAAGCAAGGAAGCCTGAAATGTCATTTCTGTTGCACTGTGAAGTACATGTAACAATAAACTTTTAGAGGCAAGATTTCTGTAAATAAATTAAACCCAACAATGCTTCAAAAACTTCTGTTCTGCATCTGTTTTTGCTCCCATTAGTTGCTTACATGAAGTATTCTGACTTTCTCCAATATAGAAGCCTTCTTGGTGACCAAAAGAACTAGCATAGTGATGACTTTGCCAAATCCAAAGGGTGAAAGCCAAGCTGCTACACACAAATGGGGAGTCTTTTTTTTCAAGGTAGTATAAATATACCTGTCAGATTTAAAACCCCTTAAGAAGTACTTCAAAAGAAGAAGAATATCAATATCCAAGAATATTCCTTGTTGCTTAAGATGAATGCCTGCAAATACAATGTCCAAAAATGTTACAGAAACCTTTCAAATAACAAGGAGCAGATCACTTTCACATCGTATCTTCTCCAGAAGTAAAACTTTCTGGCGTTTGAACAGAAGATGAGCTGTTTACAATTAGTGACAGAATAATTTTTATATTTTAAAAGCTTATTGTTAAAGTAGTGAGACATTAAAGTCCAATTCCATTAAGGGAACTGGCATAAACAAAGCAGGTTGGATTGATACTCATGTATTGCAATACTATGACAGATCTATCCTTGTATAGGGACAGAGGGTGTGGTTACAGTGACAGGACAACACTGTCTGGTTGTTAGATTTTTCTGTTATACTTCATTATCAAACTGGAGATCTAAGTTGTTGATTGATTGTGCAGTGCTGAAGCAACTGGATCAATTTTTAGCCTGTACATAGCTGAATAACAAAGAGTACCACTTGGCACTGTTAGGTGCTGTCTGCAGACTGTGCTTGAATATGTAGAAAGTATCTATATGCACACTTTCAAACTGAATCAAATTTCTAACAGTGGAGAAAATACTAATCTTTGCACCAGTAGTTATTTTGTGTTGTAAAACTGCTGATTTTCCTGATGAGAAACAGCTTTCTTTAATTATCTGATTACCTTTTCCAATAAGAAGGTTCTGAGGAACTGACAGATTCATTTTTTGTGTTAGAGTATGGGTAGCTATAGGGTGCATTAATTTTCTCATAGCACTGAGCCAACAGGAGAATAAACATGTTTTATCTTCATATGAATGAATGATCTGTTCTGCCATGCAAAATGATGTGTTTGCATGGTAGAACAATATGAATTTTACAGAATATACAAGGATTTTTTTTTTTAATTTATTAAAAACAATGAAGCTTTAGTCTGGCTTTTAGTAGATAAAATAGATGACATAAATGTAGATGGTATGATGTAAATACTTAAGGCTCATGATTATTTTTTTCCTTAGCATACAACAAACCTTTCCTGCAACTACAAAGGCAAATTGAAATTTAATGCCAGGTGGATAAAAAAGTAGCAGGCTAATTAGATGCCATGGTGTAGTGTTGACAGGTCAATAGATCCATTGGAGTGGAAATGCTTTTGCTGTAGTGCTCGTTATGTAACTGTTTGTAATAAAACTGAATAACTTTTAGGCTTCTTGCATTGCATTGTCTCTCTTAAATACACAGACATGCCTGTTTTCCACTGTCTGCCTCTGTTCATGCTTCACCAGAAAGTTCCTCACATGCTGGAAGACCTGCCTTTTTAGCCAGGAGACATGATGTAGGAGGCCCCACTGATCCAGGAGGTTTTGTTTTTATGTATTACACATCTAGCTGGCTCCCTCTTCTGTTTTCTGTCCCTTTCTTGATACACTGCTTGCCTGGTTCCTACCACCTCAGTGCACTGGGGAGGCTGGCTGGAGAAGAGATGGTTGATCGTGATGCTTTCCCCTTGTTAGGAGACCAAGATGGAAGCTTCCCTAATGTTCCTGGTCGTATTGTTTTTTTTCATCTGAGTAGTTTCAGAGACCCACTGACGGCCTCATATGCTGGGTAAAACTGAATTCAGTTGGCTTGTGTTCTTCTTCACCTTTAAGTGTTTGGGTTCTGTTGTTTGTCCTAGGTAAACTGCCAGCACTTTAAAGCACTGATTTGCTCTGAAACCTTGTGTATGTACTTCTGTGGGATACCTGCCTCTAATAATAACTGGCTTTCAAAAAGCATTCCGATCACTCTGTTCCCACACAAAGTTTGAACATGTCTGAGTAGTCACACCCATGTGACTGCCTAGATTTTTAAATTAATAATTTTGATTGCAAATGCTTTGTTAGCCCTTCATGTAGATATTCTGCTGAACTTGCTGTGTTATACAGCTGGAATTGAGTCATTGCCTTATTTATTATCAACTTGTTTCAAGTTCATGGAGCTGATATCCCCACAGGTCTATTCTTAAGTGAATCTAATTTGTCTTGTATAGCATGGATTTAGCAGTCAGTAAGAGGTCTTTAGCTCAGAAGTGTATATATTGCTATCACTTATGTTGCTTATTTAGCTATCCTCATTGCTTGTTGTAAACATTAATTGTCATATTTGTCTTCATTCTTTGCCAGTTTTCCTTTCTGCTTACTTTAACAAACGATCCCTTCTGGATTTCTTCATGGCTTGCTTTATCTACCTGACAATCCCAGGTATTTTTCTACTAAATAAACAAATAGGCTTAGTCTTTCATATTCATCAGCAATTCTTAGATGTGTGCTTTTGCAGCTCTTACCTGTATTAATTATCAAATGTCTGTGTCCTGCAAGGAAGCAAACTGTGATGTTTATGTTCTAGTTGCTACCTCTTGACTTCCCTGAAGAACATTACCACTTGTTCAGATGGACTTTTGTCTCATCTCTGAGCATATTTGGCAGTAGTTTCATTTGAAGAGCCCCTTCGTGACAACGTTTATGACCTTGGAAGGCAGTTACAGTGCTGATGCCTTGCCTGCTTATGAACCTCTTCACGAAGAATTAAGTGGAACTTGGTTCCTACGGTGTTGGAGTTTCAAGCTGCAAGTGTGATTGCCTGAGAAGTGGTTTTTTAAGTGTGTTTTTTCTTAAGATATTTCTTAAGCGGTGCTGTAAGTCAAGGTGAGTCTTCTTTCTAGACTGAGAGAAAGATACTTCTGTAAGTTAGAGGGGCCTTCCCAATTACTGTTAATTACCTTGTAATATGAGAAAGATAATGAAGTGCATTACTTGCTTTGGAAATTCATCTGTTCAAAATTGTATTCAGAAGTTGCTATGCTTAAAGCTTATGAGCAATAAATTTCAGTTTTACCCTTTTTGTTTGGTATTTTCAGTATACAATTGATGTAAAGACAGTAGTGGAGGAAAAAAATGATACTACCTAAAAGCATCCTGCAAGAGTAAGCAGTTCTTAGCTAGAGGTACATGAGATTAAGAATAAGGCCCCCTTTAAACTGACTTTTTGCTATTCACTGGTTGATGTTTATAATTGATAGGGTTTCTGAACTACTGTGATGTACCTCCTCAAAGAAAACTGAATTTTTAGTCTATGTAAACATCCCTCTAATCTAAACCATTTTGAAACCATTTCTTTACTTTTTCAAATCAACTGGTGTTTCATTTTTTAACTGCATCTTTGAAATATGCATTATGATCCAAACCTTATTAAAAGATAATTCTAGCTTCCTAATCAAGGACTCTTGAGTTTCTCCTGTATTTTCCCATGATAAGTGATAGGAGACTTGTTCCAGAGAGAACACTGAAAATACTGAAACTGTTTATTGGAAAGTGGGATGCAAAAGGGCATACAAAATGAGGAGTGTTACAGCAAGGGAAGATCAGCTCTTTTGTAATGCAAAAATAAGAGAATGTTAAATTGATCTGATAGCATTTACTATTTATTTACAATTAATCAACAGAAGTCATTGACCTAAAAGATATCTACATTGATAAGAGCTGCAGAGAAGATCAGGCATTTATAGAAATGAAGAAATAGTGATGTAGTAATTCACTGTTATGGTAATTACACTAAAAGTTTTCAGGAATAATTTTTTTCTTCAAAACATTTTAAGCCTCTACTGAAAAAGATTTAAGCAAAAATTACCTCTAAGACTTTTGTCTTAGAGGTAATGAAGTCAGCATTAAAATTAAATTTTGAGTTGGTGACTATACAAAAAAATTAAAGCATTATTGTATGAGGAATGAGAGTGACATTAAATAGAGTTGAACAGAGACTTTTTTTCCTTTTCAAGGATGGAAAAACCCTGTAACTGTTAAATCAACCCAGAATGTTTCATTTGACCCAGGACAGTGTGTGTTTCTCTTGCTCTATAAATTAGAAATTGAATAAACATTTGTATCTTTGTAGAATAAAAGTTTGTTGATTTTTTTTCCTGTTTTTCTCAAATGGGTGCATCTAGAATATGTAGCATTTCTCATTTTAAAAATTAGCCATGTTTAGCTGACTTTGTAAATTATTATTCTTGTTTTAAAACGTGTGTGTGTGCAGAATAATCAAACTGTCTTTATTTTGATTTACACCATAAACAGGTGGGAAATCAGCTCTTTTTCTCAAAGAAAACTTTTTAAGAACAAGAATTTTTGTAAATTCTTATGAATTAAACTATATGTGACAGGAATTTAGACAACTGGCTTAAAAGAAGAGAGCTGAACTTAACTATCTTAGCTATCATAATCCATGCCCATGAATTTTGCACATGATAGTGCCTGGCCAGTAAGGTTAAAGCGTGGATGATTTAAGTTCCAGCAGTTATAGCAAGGTTTAATGCTACCTGGGAGAAAAAAACCCCAACAATGTATCAAACAAAAACCAAACCATGTTGCAGTTCCACTGCTTAATCTAAAGTTTTATTTCTACTGTGATTATATTTTTCATGAATACACGTTATAGGATGAGACAGCAATGTTAACAGTGTCTCAGTGCAAAGAAGAGGCAGGAGAATCCCTCAAAATTCACGTGCGTGGATTAAGGTATTATTTTGTCTTTTGAAAAACTATGTAAGCCATTCTTTGGGCAGCTAATTTCCTATAATGAGTATTGAAATGCTTAGAATTTTTTCGGTATTGTGGCCAGGACAATTAAATATTTTCCATTGTATTAGTGCAGGATGGACAAGATGCTAAATAAGAATAAATTACATTGGTGTGTGAAAGACCTTGAACTGAATAGGCCTTCTTAGGAGGGCTGTGCTTATTTGCTACATTTTGTGATAACTACAGATCTAGATCATTTTCTTAAAGCAAAACATCTTGATGACTTCATTAAAAGTTCCACTTATGGGTATGTTTAAGCTAGCTACAGAAGCTACAACAGCTCATGCACTGGCTTTTTGATTTCTAAAGCTTTTTGAAAAGGCTGGAAGCCTCCTTTATGGAGGTTGTGGTGCCTGAACAGGACAGTAATTGTAGATGATAATTGAGTGACACAAATTACACCCCAGCATGCTGCAGTATCAGTGAACTTAGATCATGTGTCAATGATGAGGAGGTAGAAAAGGATTTTAGAGGCAACTTTATAAAGCAGAATGAAATTCAAGAACAGAAAGGGTTCTTCAGAAGTCATCTGGTAAATTCTATTTCCACCATAGAAAGAGAAATAGAATGATGTTATACAGTAGGGGAGAAATCACTTCTGCATCTGGTTCCTATTTCCTTACTTGGGTTATCCAATTTTCCATTACTTTGTCACTGTTTCAGTTAAAAATTTCTATCATGTCTCCTCATTTGCCTCCTGAAATACTAGTTTCAGAGTTTTTCCCCCAGAGTTTTTCAGAGATGTTTCTGTGGGTTATCATCCCAGGTAGAATGAGGAAGGCAGATTTTAATCCTTCTTTCTCCATATCAAACTTCTTTATTTGCGGGCATATTGGGATTCTGTTTTGAAACCTGTATCTGAATTAGGTTAATCTTAAATATAAAAAGCCCCTCTGCTCTTCTCAGACTTCATTAGATTCAGTTCAGCTACATTTGCGTTCTAAGGATTTCATAATTGGAAAATAATTGGATAGAATTTATTGTCCCAAAACATAATTGATTGTCTGGAGTATATGACTTCGTTCATACTGCTAAATACATAGGGGGCATCAAAGGTTAGTGTAAAGAAAATCACTGTGGAATAAGTATCTGTGTTTTCTGCCAAAAGTATTACTTTTTCTATTAGACAAGAGGGTAAAAATATTTCCTTACAATAGATACAATATTTGGCAACAGACTTTGAGAATGCATTGAGATATTAGGATTAAAATAACATTCTGCTCATAAAATTTGCATGCATATTATGCTCCCCACGCCCCCCACTTTAGATGCTGTAGCATTTAGGATTTTTTTTGTCATATATTTTATGGTTGGTTTTTATAATAAATTTACTGTGTTGCCCATTCAAGCCAAATAGCTAAAACTGTCTGTATTATAAGATAATAAAATTGTCACTTAACAAGCGTAATTAATTTCATGTTGCTGAAATACCCAAAAGAATAGATCATTGGGACCAGACTGTGAGAAACTTGGCTGTGCCAATAAAGGATTCTTCACAAAGATTCTGATGAGGTAATGCATATAATGTGGTATTATTGCAGAGAGGAAATGTAGTTATTCAGCCAGAATTTCCAGAAACAAAGCATCTCATTTTAAAAATAATTCCTATGATTTAAAACCGTACCATTTTTATTTGTTTCCTTTAACAAGTCCAGCTTGTGTCTGGTTCCTCACTATCTCTAAACATAGAGGTTAATGATGACCCTTCAAAGATATCCAATCTTGTTTTCTGCAAGGATGATTTAAAGTGATATTGCTCCTGTACCCTTTAATCAAAATCTTTCAGATAATTGAGGCATATGTTTAATTATACAAAGGTTAAATAATTCTCTTTCAAGTTCTCTGGGTCAGAGGCTTTGTAGGAGTATCTCAAAGATACAGCAGCAAACATTGAGTTTCTGTCAGAAAGTTGTAAATTAGATTTCTGACTTTCACTTCACAACTTTACTCATACAGAAGGCATCACTATGGCTTATGACTTCAAGCTGGCCATTACTAAATAGTAACATTGAATTACCTAGCTATGCCATCTTTTGTATGTAAACTTTGGTGAAAATAATTTAAACATCATGTAAGTTTATATTCTCATAGGTAGTGGGTCTGTTGGGGGTGTTCCTTTTTTATTTTTTTTTCCCCTTTTTTTTGTTTTTCTTTTCTCCTAACCTGGTCAGTTTTCACAGGAGCATGGCATATGAATCAGTTATTTCCTGTTTAAGACATTAGACCTAGAAATGTGATACACAGTTCTCAAATCTGACGTATTCTTCCTTTTTGATCTGAGCACCAGCTTCTTTACTGAAAAACAGAAACAGTACCACCTCTCCATTTATCTTTTTAAGAATTTGTTTGGACTCTAAAATATTTGGAAGGACAAATGGACTGCATGACTGTAATATTGCTTGCTAGTAATATCTTTGTGACATATGTGATAAACATCATAATTTCTTCCTTACATATTAATTATTTGGACTTAAAATGTCCCGTTGATGTTGTTGTGTATGTTTGGCTGTGAGGTAAATATGAATTTCACTGCCAGAGGAATAATTTCAGAAAGTTCTGTCAACTGAAACTATTGGATATTGCAGCTGGAAGACAAGTTGTGTTTTGTTACTATGTCTGTGAGCATCTGATGTAAAAAGCTGATCCTGTAGTCTTCGAGGCAAAAGTATTGACCTCAGTAAAGGTGGTATTTTACCCTGAAACTTAGTCAGAACAAATAAATGCCCTTCTCTACGTAGAGGAAACTTATATAGTCCAAACCAATTGAACTGCATAAAAATACATGGCTGGGTCATTCTTGTATTATGAACATTCCACCTGCAGACTATAAGGTGCTTACTGTTAGTGCCTGTTGAGGTAAGTTGGAGTTAGAAGGATGATGAAACTAGAAATATAAGCTGGCTTACAGGAAGATGAGTAATTGGGTTTTTTAGGAATACTTTGTTTCCCACTGTAGAGCACAACTGTCAGGGGCTGACACATCCATGGGGGTGGTAATTCCTCAGTCAGTTGCTTTGTAGTCATGAGCCTGTGTTCAAGGTGATTTATTGTTGATTGGGAGGTGGGGTGAATTTTCTATAGTCTCCAGTATATAGTGTGAGCCCACTGATTTACTACCAGATTTGCATATGCACCAAGCACAGGTGCAATTATGTTTCAAGTATAGTTGACAGCAAAACCTGTTAGAGTAGTCACGTAATTTTGCACCCAACTGGATCCAATGGGACTTGTCACCATGACTGAAACAAGTATATTCATCAGTCTTCATAGTGGCACTTGGTGCAGTTACATTCTCAAGGCATATAATTTTTGCCTTTAAGCTTCACTGTTTAAAAATCTGACATCCCTATCAATACTGAAATTTTCAACAAAGTGCTATTCTAGTAAGTATGTAGAGAGAAAGGTACATATAGGTTGCATGCAGTGCCAGCTTTGCACTGGAATGACCCAGAATACCATGCCAGAACCTGTTTCAGGGGTGAGCTGAGCTTCTCTCCCTCGGTGCCTATTCATGAGGCTTTTGGGCATATGTCCAGCATCTCTTGTGTACAGATTGTGCTCTGTGTACTACTGTAATTATAGAGATACAAATGGCTGGTGTTACAGGTAGAAGTAATTTCTTAGGTATATGGCTGTATGAAGTGAAATATAGTATTGATGTCAGTGGATTGTGACCAGGTTTTGTGGGTACTATTGTAGTACTTGGAACACTAAGGTGTACACTCTGTGGCTGTGATCTATGCCTGCTCACTGAGCATATACAAATAAATATTAAACAATGGAAGCCACTTCTAAATTAATTATAGTTTTAATCTGCAATTAATGCTTCTTTTACATTCCTGTATTTTTGCTCAATTCACTGGGTACAATAGGGAGGGGGTGTTCAATGCTTGATCTCTGTGAGTTCAAGGAACAGGATTTCTGTGGAATACTGTTAAGTCTGTTCAAGTAGCTTTTCTCACACCAGCTCTGTGCAAAGCAAAAAATCAGCAGAAACCTCAAGGTAAACATAAAATAGCACTAAAACCTCTAAAACAAAGTGTGTGGAACAAAGGTTGGGACCTGTGATGTCACAATTATCAGCACAGCTTTATTTTACCTGATTTTTCAGTTTAAAAAATGGATGTTCATTTCCTCCATTACCCTCTCCCCCCCGCCCCTCCCTCAATAAATAATTAAATAAATAAATTGATTGGTGAAAGCCACTTTTCTGTTGCTCTGCATGCCTTTTTTCCTTCTGCTTGGCAACCTCCACACCTGCTGTTCTGACTACTAAAAATTGCCCGTCCTTTTGCCCTGCAAGTATTTCTGCCTCAGAGGAAAGGACAAAGAATTCTGTAGCGTTTTTCTTGGTTCTGCTGCTTTGTAGATCTCAAAATGAAGTTCTTGTTAGCAATTCACTGTTCTTGGAGCTCCACAACTTAAGGTTTTTAATTAGAATGGCTATTAGCTAGGCTGATTGCAGTAGCACAGGCATGTACTTCTCTTAAAACCAGCTGTTGAGTGTGTTCTCTAAGTGCACAGCAATGGCAAATGACATTTTCTGCTGCAGTGTGGGGCTGGTGTGTTTAACAGCAAAGGGGCAAAAGAACAAGTGAAAAAAAGTTACTC
This sequence comes from Florisuga fusca, assembly GCA_038090715.1. Classification (NCBI taxonomy): domain Eukaryota; kingdom Metazoa; phylum Chordata; class Aves; order Apodiformes; family Trochilidae; genus Florisuga; species Florisuga fusca. The sequence continues at coordinate 9,723,630 of JAAWXA010000019.1, forward strand.
CTGGCTTCTACCATATAATTTTTCTCTCCAACGTTTGCTGTTTCAAGGCTCCTACACAGTTTCCTTTTCCCTCAGCTGGTGCAGTGACAACTCCTTATCCTGTTCGAGTCTGTTTTAAGAACAGTGAGAAACATTTCAGTATATGAAATATTTGAATATACTGTCACAGATGTTTTAAGGAGGAGGACTGGTTCTTTCCCAGTTGACTTGCATGTGTGTTTTTCATCATTGTCTTTAATGAGAGGGTGAGCAAGATTTGATCAAAATGTTTCCTAGAAACCAAAGAGTTACTTGTCTCTTAGGGAAACACTGATGGCTAGTTTCAGATTTTGAAAGTGAAGAAGTCTTGCCCTTTGAAGAAATACAAGAGCCAACCCATCCCAGAAGCAAAACAACTAGGGCAGACGTGGTAGGTTAAATGCAAAATCTTGCCAGTTTACCTGTGATAACTTCCTGGTCCATTTTATTTACCATAAGCCTTTTTGCTGCCAGCACTAAGGGTAAATCAAAACAGTAGTATAAGGACAGTTGAGCTGGTTCTAGATGAACCAATTTAAATGCTGGAAGGAATGTGCATTTCTTCACAGTGTAGATGAGCCTACAGGAAGGTCTGCACTAGGACAGCTAGTGTGCTCTCAGTTCACATTTAGAACTGGCTTGCAGTGCAAGTTGAGATCTTTTTCCTTAGGAAAGTTGGAATAATGCTGCCAAAATATTTGTAGTGTAGATCCATCTATGTCAGATAAGCTACACGTTGTGTTGGCATAGTAAAATAATTCCTGTTGAGGGAGGAAAAAAAAAAAAAAATTAAAAAAAATCTTTGCTAGTTTAACCACAACAACTTCTTCCAGCACTTCTACATTAATCAGAGGTTGCACCCTTTCCTGACGCAGCTGACTGTGCCAGCAAAATTAGCTGGTTTTCCCATTGCAGCGTGTCCTGGTTTTAAAATGTGTTAAATAGCATAGTGACATTTTTGAGGAGGAACGCAAGTTATCATTTCAATATTGGCTGGCCAGAAAAGCCTTTTAGAGCCTTTTGGAAAGCACTAGATAGGACATGCTTAGGGTAATAACTTTGCAAGGATTTATGCCTGGTAGTTAGCCAGAGTTAAAGTACAGCTTGGTACCCATACAGGGGCTTGGAATTTTTAATTTGCTTGTAAAATATTGGAATTTTAATTTGTATTTGTAAAAGCAAATCTCCTTTCTCAAGGTGATGGAAAGAGGAAAAAAAATTTATTAAAATTATTAATTCCTTTGAATTGTACATGGTTAAATTGATCCCTTTTTCTAAGTCCTCTTCAACTTTTGCTTAACTTATATTCTTTATAATTTTAAGCAAAATAGTTCTTTGAAACTCTTAGAAACCATGTGATGAAAGGTTATAAATCAATCTGTTGAGATACAGATGTTTAATGATGTTCAAGAATGTGAGAATGAAATAAAATTTAGAAGTCAACAGACTTTTCACAGGAAGCTTTATTTTTCAAAAGACACAATTTTGAAAGGGAAATGGATCAAAAATGTTTCCATAGAGACTACAGGTAGTTCTTAATTTTTATATATATACACATGAATATATATATCTGGCAACAGATTGAAACCAAAAATTTACTGACACATTTTTCACTAGATAAATTGTTGATATGTTACTTTTTCTCAAATGGATAATAAAAATAAACCAGCCAGATTTAATGCTGTGTTATTAATGTGCATTTTCTCAGGGTTTAGAGCTATGCTGTAATATAGAGATGAGCAGTATTTGTCTGTCTATTAGTTTTGGGAGATTTTTGAAACATCGCTGTTACAAAACCTGTAACTTTACCTTCACAACTTTTTATGTCTCAATAACATCTTTAAAATTACACAGAGAAACTGTTTCAAATAAACTAGCAGAATTTACATGATTCATCTAAGACTTGGAAATTATAATAGTTTAAATTAAAGTACATTTGCTCTGCTTCTGAAGTGAAAGTAGCACAAAACCACCAACTGAAGTTTCCCTAGAGAAGAGCTTTGCATTTCTTAAAAGCTGAAATCATAACTTGATAACAATGAAGTTCTGTAATCACTTTAAAATTAATCCTGTCCAGTCTCAAGCTCTCTTAGAAAATGTTTACAAAAGTGTGTATGTTTCTTTATCATTCCTGCCTGACTCTTGGGACACCAGGAGCATTCATTATTTCAGAGGCAAAACTTGCTTGTTTCTGATTGTTTTTTTTCCATGAGTAGACTAGTTTTTACTGGAGTTATTTGTTAAGTCATTAATGAAGGACTCATTTCAGCTCACACAGCTGGTTGAGCTTTGAAGCTGATTTCACAAAATCATTCAGCTGCCTTCTTTGACAGGTATACATCTGAACTAAGTTTAGTTCATTAAAAATAAGGATCCTGGGTGACTAAACCAAATCTTAGTCAGCTGCCTGCACTCATGCTAATACAGTAAATGCAAATGAGACTATACAGCTATTTCAGTCTTTTGATAAGAACTAAATAGTATTTGGAACATTAAGGGAGGTTGCAGCTCTTGGCTGAAGAAGGAGTTTTACTTATGAGAAGTGAGAAAGTTGCCACTAACTTGGACCTGAAGTAAGTTATCAGTGTCAGTAAATCAGCAGAACTGCAGCTGTTATTTTGCTTTTTATTTTTTATAGATGCCTGCCTCCCCGAAGTAATTAAAGTATTTTTTCACAAAATGAGATCTAATATATACAGTGAAGGGTCAGTTGTAGGACAGGTGAGAACCTAAATTTTTCTGACCTTCGTCAGCAATAAATTTAGGAAATCAAATATTTATCCTACCAAATGCAATTACATAACTAATTGCACCGAGAAATTGATTAAAGTTTATTTGCACTACAGCTATATTATATTAGTATCTTTAGTTTTGCTACAGTAAGGAATTTGGCAGTCAATGATTTTCTGATGTGTTAGGGAAGTTCCTCATTATTTAGATTTTGTGATTAAAAGAGCTTAATGTACCACTGATTCTCTATAATGAATTATCTTGCAATAAAGGAAGGCATTACTTTTGTATCAGTTTCTACTGTGCAAAGTACTTCATAGTCATAGTAGGAGCTTCTAAAATTCACCTCCAGTTTGCATGCGTATGGTGTGTGTCTCAGGGTGTCGGTGTAGGACAAGCTGACCAGTGAGTTGGTGAAAGGGAAAAGAAGAATCATTTTTTATGATTCCTGCATACTGTCTCTTCGTAATTGTTTGGAGAATAGCTGGGGAAAATAAATGCAGAGGGCTGAACTAAAACAAAGTAGTTAATGTTTTCAGGTTTAAAAACTATAAAATAAGAGGGAAGAATTTCATGACCAAGTGTAACATAAATTCCCTCATCTTTAACCCTAAGTGTAATGCTATGTCTGCAGTCATGTAGGGACTTACACATGTGGAGCTTCAAGCATATCTGAGGAAAGATGTTTTTAGGGGAGAGAGACTGAGTGACATTAATGCTGCACTAACACTAGAAGGTTTTCTACCAGGATTTCCTCTTGATAGGTTGTGTCGATCATTTTGGTTAAGACAACTGTCAACTGAAGACTGGTACCTGTTTTTCATAAAACATTTCCTTGAGGTTATGGTAGTGTGAAACTATGTTTTCTTAATGATCAGGTTTTCTTTCATGCCAGTTAGATTGTTGTCTTCAGGGTGAGACTAATGCCTTTGTAACAGCCTTCATGAGCTCATACTACATGCATTTTTGAGCCTATTTTAATAAAAGTGAACAGAGATGGATCAGAAGTTTGGTTTGGATCACAGCCTTTTCTTTACCATTTAATTTTAAGCAGCTTTCTCAATCACTGTGATTTTCCCAGCTACGTTATTCCTCCCCTTACAGCTGTTACAGCGCAATCAGTGTTGTCTTTCAGATGAGCAAATGGTTGAGAGGAAGCTATTTACCTTCTGGTGATCCTTCTTGTTCCAACAGCATAGAAGTGCAGCAAAACTGAGATTAGTGGTGGTGTTTTCCCGAAAGAGGTTGGAGGATAATCCAACCTATGGAAATCAGAGCTTTTCTAGGTCTCATTTAATCATAACTGTGAAAGATGACCATGAGAATGGAGGAAATGAAGGGAAGCCCATCACGGCAGCTCCTGCTGTAGCATGATTTCCCAGGGACAGGTCACTCATACTTACTGAGACTGGAAAGCCTGCTGGACATTAGTATGAAAAGAGGGATAAATAACCCTCAGTTATGTACCACATGGTACCTACATGATTATGTCTGTATGTAGAGGTACCTACCTTGGTGTAACAGTTATATACATATGTACCTTTTGATTAACTGTGAGAATTAGCAGAAGCCCTGTGTCTCTTTTCACTTCTGCAATGCTGTAGTCTTAGTTACTTTGGAAAAGTTGGCAGCTCTTGGGGTATTTATTAGAACCTTCTGGGCACTATAATATAAACAACTGAAACCAAAATGATACTAAAGTTAAACATGTAGCCTTACCAGGAAGTGTAGAGCCATATTTAAGAGGAGGTATTTTTAATAGGTTTTTTAAGGAAAGATTGGGAGAAGTGGAAGTTGTTAGCCTAAGGAAGGGCTGAGTGAAGAAATGATAGTACTTTTTCCTTGCATTCATTAATGACTGGTGCAAAGAGAGGTGTAACCAGTGCATGTGTAAGTAAATTATTATCCAGTTCCACTTGGGATAGGATGAGCTTGAAGCAAAGCAAAGAAGCTGCAAGTTAGACATAGGAAAAACTTTCTAGCCATGAGGTTAGAGAAATACTGGAAGGGAATAGCCTGAGAAGGCTGAAAAAAACCCTCTAGTGGTAAAGATTCTGTGAACTTCTGCTAAGAATGGTTTAGACGTACTTAATCCTGTGACACAAAGATGGATTAAATGATCTTTTGAGTTGTCTTATTTTCTGTTATTCTATACAGAAGACTAACTTGTGAAGCAGTGCTGAAGTACTTGATAAATCCTCTAGCTAGCTCCTTTTGTTCTTTCTAATAACCAAAAAATGAAAAATGGGCAATGTTTTTCAAACATCTCTTTTAAACATAACTTTTATTTTCCTTCAAAGTGAGGGGAAGTTCTTTCTACATAAAGATCTTGCCACATGAAATGGTTGTTTCTCTTGGCAGATTCTCTTTCCAATGATTCACTGATTCCCTTCAAAAAAAGACATCTAGATAAAACTATGAGGATAACCAAAGCAATGTACACAGCAGCAAAGTAAGAGCTAAAATGTCGTGGTGTGTAAGAAAAAAGTAAAATCTGGTGTAATGATCTGATACATATACCTGGTCCTTGCACCTAAAGTCCAAGGTGAGGGGGGACTATAAAGGCAAATGAGTTCAATTTCTGTAGTGGTGGTGAGATTAGAAGTTACAGTGCAGATGCAGGCTCTTTATCAGCAGAAATAAAAAACCACCCACCTGCTGTGGGTACTCTGTCTCATATTCATGTCCTCTCCTTGATCAAAACATTTCAGGACCTTTCCTTGGAATATTGCTCTCTTTGAATCATTCGTTGTTGCAGCTTCCATGGGAAAGCCATATTCCTAAATAACCCTTACTCTGTGAACAGATAGCAAGACACCTTAAAAACATGAGAGAGGACCATTTCTTCAGGTTATAGACATGTTGACACAGAGAGTGAAAACAAAGAGTCTAAAGTGGATTTCTTAATGATTTGTGTAGTCTCCTTTATGATGTAGCTCCAGAGATACTTGTGATTGCTAGGAGAAGGAAGGAGGTGGTGTGAGGCTCAAATGACATGGAAAAGGATGGGTGTTCTCCTTCTCTCCACAGTAACCACAAATTAACTTGGTCTGATGCACCAGTTTTCATTCTTAATGCATCATTTATCCTTCTAATTGCTGATTGACAAAATGAGAACAAAAACCTAATCTCTCAGCCTCCAGGGCCACGTTAAAAAAATAAGTAAGAAGCTACAACCAAATCTACCTTTCCTCTTTCCTTTAACTGTAATTTTCTAAAGTGCCTTTTCAGTCTTCAGTAATAATAATCATAAAAAGTTATTCAACTGGATCACTGCTAATCACCTTGGTTTTTTATCTCTGTTTTGTGGTCTAGCCTTAGAAAATACTTTGTACAATCTAGTACCTTTCTTTTGGCATGCCACCTGTTCTGTCCATCTCTACTGCCTGGTTGAGACCTCGAATAGCTCAGATATCTTCATGATACTGCACTAAATGGTTGCTTTGGTAAGGCAACAGCACTTAAAATAAAATTCAAAATGGTCAAGCAGTGAGTGGTTACTTGTATCTCTGTCCTCCTAAGAATTGTCGTGCAGTCTAACGATCACTGTATCAGCATAAAAAAGCATTTCCCTGTTATCACAAATATGTATATATGTATACATGTACATGGATTCTGTCACCCTCCTGGCCTTTGATGTGATGCTCTTGTGTTCTAGTCCCTGGCTCTCATTTTCCCAGCTGGCACTTCATAAAATACAAGCCTCACAAGACTTGGATTAAAATGCCAGTTTCACTGTTGCCAGTTCTATTGGACATAATTGAATGAATCTTCCCCTCCCTGGAGAGCTTCTAGGTTTCTACATAAACTAATGATTTAAAAATTACCAGTAAGACTGCATATAGTCAATCACTAGCAAGACTGTACTTTAAAAAAAAAAATTATCTTATTTAAAAAAAACTTTTAAATCTTATTTCCGGTCTGACATAATCTTCCATAACTGATATGCTTTTTGTTTGGTTGTTTCTTTCCCCATCATTCTGAATTCCTGATCAAATTGCATGGAAATATGGAAATATTTTAATAGACTCCTCTACCAGGCATAATTTTCTTCCCAGATAGACAGCAGAATCATGTATTGATCTCTTTTTAATTAATTGTTATTAAAGCCAAGATTTCTCTCTAGTAATGCCTCACTATGTGAATTCCTGCAGCTTTGCTTTACTCAGGAAAAAAATCATACTTCTTTTAATCTTAAAAATTTTAGCAACAGCTTGTTCTTTGTGTCTGTTTTTTGTTATTAAACTGAACCCTGGCTTATATTCAGTATAATTCCCTTTTATGCAATTCTAATTTTAAGTCTGATTGGTGTTTTAATAAATATGACATTCCTTCTGAAAAAAACTTGTGGTCTTTATCAAGCAGAATGATGCCTAGAAATATTCTTAATTAGCATTCATAATTTTCTGCACTTTTTTCCTTATGGTGCTATGGTTTTTGATTGTTTTCTGCTTGGAAGAACTGACATTTTTAAGCTACAAATGCATTGTTTTGGATGTTAATATGCTAGCAGATGACAGCACACACTATCATCTTTCCTTGCATGGAAGTTTCACTGATTTTTAGGCTTGTGATCTGTTGTTTTTCATATTCTGTCTTAGAGAATCTTCTTGTGCTGGCATTTTTTGTTAGTGAGAAATCTTTTGTCACTAAACCCTTTGTAGATAGCACGGTATCTCCTCTCCTGTTCTCACAGGTGTTTCTCAGAATTTACTAATTCATGAAAATGTTCATTTTTCACCCCCTCCTCCTTTTGTTAAACACAGGAGCAATTGTCTTGGGATTTCAATTGTAGTAGACACCTGTTAGTGAACTACCTAGCATTTACATGATAAACCACAGATTTCATAAGCATTTGGCATCATGTTGCTCTTGAGCTGGGTTTTTTTTGGTTTTGGTTTTTTTTTATTAGTGATCCAAGAATTAGACTCTCCACACCAGCTTTCAGTAGCACCACGTAGGCTTTTTGGTTTACAACCCAAACTCCAGGTGTTGTTGTACAAACCAATAAGTTACTTCTTTATTATTCTTTAATGCTAACGTGAGTTCAGGATACTGAAGACCTTACATGTCCTGCATTAGTCTGCTTTAGCAGTGACAGTAGGATAGGGTACCAGACACTCCTGCTAATGTTGGCAGCAATGTTTCCACTGGGACAGAGCCTCTGCTAGAGCTGTAGAATGTCCAGCTGGTGATGTTGAATGCATGTGAACAGGAGATGCATTTGGACACACCGGTCTGCAAAAAGCTAGATTAGCCTTTTTATGATGTTTGCCAGCCAGACTGCATCACATCTCACTCTCATTTCTAGGAAAACAAGAAATAACAATCCCATGAAATGCTCTGATTCTAATGAAATGCCATTTTTTGCAGTATTTCCAACTATCTCAGTTGCTTGACCCGCTTTCTGAACGACTGCACCCTCTAATGGGGTAAAACAGATTGACTTTGACTTTCAAAGCAGCCAGTTTATGTTGTTTATATCCTTCTAGAAGTCCTTACAGGTATAATGCAAGGGCTCATTTTCATGACACTAAAACAAGCTGAGTTTTGTTGAATTTTCATTACAGGGGAAGTGTGAATATCCAGTAAAGACTTCATATGATTCATCTCTACTCTGGGTTAATGGAAAGTGTGTAAAAAGCCATATACATTCATGGTGAAACGAGAAAGGAATTTTAATGAAACAGTAGAAAATCAAATTTATTTTACTTCTAAAAAAAAGTATGATTTTTTTTTTCTTATTGTGTAAAACCATGTCATTTTACTAAAGCTTTGTAGGGAAGTAAAAGTTTGAACAATCAAAGTGGGATGAAAGAGAGACTTTACAGTGTTCTGTTTTGTCAAACAGGTAATTCTCTAATGGACCAATGAAAGCCAATGATGACAAGTTGTGGTCAACAGTCCTTGAATGTGCTGATGGTTCTGCTTTCATTACTCTTATCAGCAGGTAACTTTTATACATTCAATTTATCTTTTCACTGGAAAAAAATAGTTGTAATTTAATATGAGGTTCCTACAAAACAAACAAGATCAAATGGATTGTTAATTTTTCTCCTGCTCAAGCTGTTTGTTGCTAACACACACAGAAGGGAATTGGGCAGAAATCTGTCAGCTGTTAGACTGAGCATTAGCTGAATGCCATGGTTCTTAGATGTATTTGTTTTTCAGGAGTTATTTTCGCCATGGAATTTTTCTGCAATAATGAACAAATATTAAAAAAAATAATAATTTAAAATTTGCTTAGTCCAAATAGATTTGATTGTACTAGTTTTTGACTCTCAGCACAAAACCTTTTAGCCTCCATTCTTAAAGTATTTTGCAGTCCCAAAAGATTTTTTTTCCGTAACTGCTTCTTATTCCCTTGTACTGCATCCCATCCCTAGCCACTATACATAAAACTTTACCAGACATTATATATCTGAAAGTATTCTTGGGCTTCATTAAGAGTTGTTACTATTCTGTCTTTGTAATGCCTATAATATTCAGTGTTAGATCCTCATCAATTAATTTAATGTGTGTTTTGTTGCCCACAGCTTCATTGCTTGTTTGCCAAGTGTTCCAGTTGATTCTTGCTAATGATAGTTCATTATTTAGCTATAACTGAAACAGTCCTTTTCCTGACAAATGTTATGCTATGTTATGCTATGTTATCAACTAGACTACTTCTCTGCTTAATTTTAAAACACTATTTTCCTTCAGAGTCCTTCCATTGATATCATTATGTATGGCAGTGCATCCCTAGTTATGTACCTACCCTCCTCCTATGCACAACAATCAGGCACAGGGTTTGTAGCAGCTTCTTTTTTTTTCCAGGTTAAAGTAATTTCAGAATGAAGTAAATTCAGAATGAAGCCAGTTATTTAAGAAGACTTCAGTGAATGTATCCCAGTGATCAAACATTATCAAACTTTTCAAGCTGCTCCAGTCTCTTCTGTTGATTTTTGTCAAATTTTCATACCTTTACCACTCTTTAGAGGGGACTTCTAATATACACTTTTCGAGATCCCACTTCTCCAACTATTTTCCTCAAGATGCTATAAATATCTGTGTTCCAGTTGAATGAGGTATTTTGATTACACCATATGTGCAAATAGAAGTAGTCAGTCACTGGTATATAAACACACTAATTCCCTTCAACCCAGACATAGTGTTCTTATACTTTTTTTTCTCTTAGAAGGGAAGTACTGCCTTTGAAGTACAATGTTTCGATTTGAAACTAATTACATACAACTTTTACTTCTTACATTATTTATCTTTTAACATCAAAAAACTATGGTCTTTGTGCGTCTTCTTGTTGTTCCTTGGCTATTAGTATTTTTGGAGTACAGGCTTAATCAGATACCATCCCAAGCCTTTCATGCCAGCCTAACTCTGCTCTTTGGAGAATTTCATTACTAACATCTGTAGGAGTGAGTTTAGGTCTTTGCCAGTTCACACACATTTTACAGTATGATATTTATAATTTTGCAGCCTGCGTGAATGGTTTGTTGGTTTTTGGGGTTTTTTTTTTGTCCAAGACAGGTCAGCTTCCATAAAGAAAAACTATTTGTTTTATGCAGTGAGAAAGACTGAGGGGGAAAAAAGGGTGCTGCTCCCACTGGAATGCTATGAACTTAATTTTTAAACTGAGCTGAAATGAAAATTTAATGGCAAGATTCCTTTTGAGTTGCCTTGATTTACAGACTTCTGTAAGATTGTTTTACTTCGAAGTCTGTGACATACTGAGGTTAACAATCTTAGTAATACATTTCTGCAATCTGTATGCATGGCTGAAAAATGCACTTAACAACTGGAAGTGAGACATTCACCAGCTCCACAGGTAGACTGAATGTAATGCCACTATTAACAGAAAAGTTCCTGAGCAGCTCTTCTCAGAGCCTGCTCTTCCTTGTGTCAGACAAGGAGAGAAGCAAGAACAGTGGTAGTGGAGCAGAGGTGCAGTCGTGGCTTAGGATGAGGATGACATTTGGTGGCTGTAGTTGCGTGGTTAGAAAGGAGACACAGTTGCCTAATGTGAGCTAAATGCTTTCAGGGCAGGGACAAGTAACACTGAAAAAGAAAGGCTTCAGTTTGGAGTATGTATGCTGTGGTTCCATTTTAAGAAAGGATGAAAATTAATGGAGAATACTGAAATTTAAAACTGGTTTTATTTCAGTGCTATTAAAGTCACAATGCCATGCAATTTTAGGATCTGTGAACACTCACAAGTTGCAGAGCTGCACAAGGAATGTATAGTAAAGGGAGGCACAGCATGCAGTTATGCCAGGAGGGTACCCTGTCTGATTGCTCACTCAGATTGGCTTTGCAATAATGTTGATGCTTGTATTAATTTACTGGATGAAACACATTTGTGAAAACAGGGATGACAGCAAGGCTTCTATTAACAAGCAAATAATTGAACGATTATATGTCCACACAGAAAAACTATCAGAGGTTCTCAAATGGTTGGCATTGTGCTAAGTAAAATGCATACATGTAAATATTTCTGTGGATCCATATGGAAAACTTATATAGACCAGCCATTCTGAAAGCCTTGGGGCTTAAAAAATTTAGTAGTTCACTTTTTCTATATATATAAAATGTAGTATATTCTCTCTATACAGCAGATAAATCTTAGGATTAGTTTAAATCAGTCATTTGAAGCATGAAAGACTATTGTCTCAAAATTAGTAGTTACAGAGATAAGAGCATCTGTGTCATCTGTTCAAAAATACTTTTTAAAAATACTGTGAGAATTTGCACATGGAACTGGAGAAACAGCTGCCATCTTTGCAACATACAAGAGCTTATCAGGTACAATACTTTATCTGAAGTATTTCTGTAGAAATAAGGCTCTTTAATGCTCAGGATTCAAGCAATTTTTTAGGAAAAAAAAAATACACTATTGTATCTCTGATTCTCAGAGAAGGAAGGACAGCAAGTAAAATTACACAGATTAAAAATGGCTGATAATTTTTTTTCACTGTATACTAGATCTGGCTGAGATGGGTTTGAATGGAAAAGTTTGGGGTTGTTCTCCTTTTAAAATGGCCAAAGGACCTGTCTAGGGGTCAGGGGACACTTTCACACGTGCTGTTTAGCTATGTGACTTAACACTTCCTTGCAGTGAGTGACGAGCAAGCTAAACTTCTTAGGGACTTTCAGCCATCTAATGCATTCTCACAATGCAGTGTCTGTCTCAGAGCATAATAATTTCAGAAGCAGGGAAGTATTCAATTGGTTATGAAGCATAAAGAACTAGTTTAAGTTTATACAGCATGCAATAGATGCAAGTCAAGTATAACCTTGCAGGGCTGCTCTTCACTTGTGGCAGCTTAGCAGAAGTCTAATTTACCTAAGCTAAGTTGCAGTAGTAACAAAATTCCATTTTTGCTATCCTCTTATTTGCAAAGCTAGTTCTAGCAATAAATATATTCCATTAAAATGCCTCAAACTTGAAACAGTCATTGATGCTGGAGACCTCAAAAATTATGTGTAAGTTGCTGTAATTATGAAACTTTTAAGAGGAAAAATATGTTCAAATATCTTTAGACATAAAAGCCATTACACCTGCAGTTTGGAAAAAAAGTATTATTCTCTTGATAATGCATGATAAGCAAAATTTGTGTTGTACTCTGGGGCTTTGCAAGTATCAAAGAAGAAAATTTTGTTTCCTCAGAACAGTTCACGTGATCCAAATTCAGATACTCCAGCTAAGACAATAAAAAGCCAGATGCCTAAAAAGTGAAAACTGTCAAACTGATCAATTCCAATCAGTTATATTTTCTCTACAGCTGCAACAGAAGTATTACATACATTAAGCTATCCGATTCTGATAAGACATGTAGATTGGGTGAAAGTTAACCTTCAGCTGAATAGAGAGAACACTGTACAAAGTGAGGAGAAATAAAACAAGCATGAATGTTCAGGACTTAAAGAATCCCTTGAGAAGAATGGAAAGACATTTTTCTTAGTAGAGAGTTTATTGCACATCTTTTTTGATATAGCACATATATATATATCTTCCTGTGAAGCATCTGAAGCCAGTCATATATCAGAAAAGGATTCAATAGTTGCTTTTCTGCTGGATACTGTCAATAAAAAAATATAGATAAATATCAGTGTTGGAAGTGCAGTGCTACACTATCAAGGACACACATTTACTTGTATTTATTAGGTCCAGTAATAAAAATTAATTTCTGTTTGCTGGCATCAGGCATGAATTCACCTTTTTTTTTTTTTTTTCTACCAGTGGAACTACATGCATTTTAATGAGTGCAGTGCACCCTTGGAAGCTGATATAAACATTTACAAAACACTTAGGGACTTTCATAGGTGCCTAACCATGTGCATCTAATGCCCCAGACCATCCATGTGGGCACGAGACCTACAAGAGACCTGCATGCACTCCACTGAAAGCTGAAGACCAGACAGAACAGCCCAGGGAAATCCTACCTGGCACTGGAGACCTATATTTATGTAACTGAATCAAGCTCCTGTTCCCATCAAAAATCAAATAGTTAAAAGTTCTCTTTAGTTTATTAATTTCTCCCATGCCACATATCTCTTCCATGATTTTCTAGGTTTTACTTTTCCAAAAACAAGTGATATGTAGTTAAACCTTAGAAAGATGATGAGCAGAGTGCAACTTGAGCAAGTTTCCTGTTGATATGGAAGTGGGAGGAGTGGCTGATAGGACATAAGGTTGGGCAGCTGTCCCAAGGGACCTGGACAGACTGGAGAAATGGGATGACAGGAAAGTCATGAATTCCATCAAGGGGAAGTGTGAAGTCCTGGGCATTGCTGTGGAGGAACAACCACGGGCACCAAGTGTTGGGGCCATCTGGCTGGAAAGCTCTTTGGGGCTGCATTAGTAGGAGTGCTGCCACCAGGTCACAGGAAGTGATCCTTTCCCTCAGCACTGGCAGGGCCACCTCGGGAGCTTTGTGTCCATTTCTGGGCTGCCCAGAGCAAAAGAGAGATGCAGCTACTGGAGAGAGTTCAGCAAAGGGCTACCAAATGGTGAATGTAACCAAATGAATGTAACCAAAGTATCTCCAACAAGAAAAGGCTGAGAGCTGGGACTGTTTAATGTAAGGAAGAGAAGGCTCAGAGGCATCAGTGTATATAAATACATGAAGAAGGGATATAAAGAAGACTGAGACAGGCTCTTTCGGGTGGTGCCCAGTGGCAAGACCACTGGCAGTGGGCACAAACTGAAGCAGAGAAGTTTCCTTCTCAACATCAAGAAACACTTTTATCAGCAGGGTGACTGAGTACTGGCACAGGTTACCTAGAAGGTTGTAGAGTCTCCATCCTTGGAGATACTCAGAAGCCCTCTAGACATAGTTCTTGGGCAACAGGCTTCAGGTGGCTTGAGTACAGGGGTTGGACTAAATAACCTCAAAAGGTCCCTTCCAACTGCAAGCATTGAATGTTTTCAGAACTTAATCAGTCCTAGAGCACTGTCATTATTGCTATGGTTAAAGGGGGTGCAGGGAGTAAGCACTTATTAAAACAAATATATGTTAATACAATTACATGCTTTGTGGATTTCACAACAGAATTTAAACATAAGATTGATGCAGGAATTATAGAGGGTATTGAAAATTTAAGTCTAAGACAGACAATTTATTTGCTGATGCATCCTCAGATTCGAAAGACACATTTTTCCCAGGAAAGGCAAGAACAGATACATACTTACTTATGTCAATATCTATGTTCCTTTAGAATCAACATTCTTCTAGCACTTTCAGTTCCTGACTGAATTTCTCTTGTGTTAAAGTAATGATGACAGACGTGTGTGCACATGTGAATGTATGTATATTTAAAAATGTGAAATGTTTAGAGTGGTTTTCCTTCACTCAGAGGCAAATTATCTTGTTTTCTCATCATTTTAGTACTCTGGTTTTGTTCTAGGCTTCCTCTACACACACAAATAAAGAAGTAATCTCCACTGTCACATTCCTTAAAATGTGGCTAGACCTATAGAAAGACAGAGCCTTGAAATTGGATAATTTTATTAAACAGAAACAAAAATGTTAGGAATTGGCTTTTTTTAAAAAAAAGAAGTGAGGATTAGATGGATAAGATGCAGAGATGCAATTACAGATCTAATGGTTCTGTATCTCTATGTACAGAGTGATACAGTACAGTTAAGCTGAATCCATGCAAGCAATTATCTGTACTGGAAATCTGATACAAAAATCGTATACCGAGTTACAAGGGTTAATTCTGTCAGTCTAAAGTGCATATCCTTTTTTAATTGGTATAACCTTATGAAGTGCAGCTACCCACAACATTAATATGCCTCTGCTCTCTAGTCAGAGTAAAGCCATTTCACTGCAAAGAGTATTCAGACTCCTGACTTCTAAATTCCACTTTCCTTAGAATATGAGGACTCTGGGGAGTCTGTATGGTACATGTAGTCTTAAATGATGCCATAAGGCCTACCTTAACCGAAGCTATAAAGCTGTTAAAATGTTGGCAGTATGTGGAACCAAATACGGTCCCTGACGAGACTTGTCAGATCAAGCAGGAGGTTATGTGTGGTTGCTTGTGACCATACAGGAAAGGATTTGTATCATCCCCCTCTGCATGGTTAATTAGCTCAGGGCAACTCAAGTGATTGCACAGCTTCCAGTTCAGAGCTGTTTGCAATGAGGAGGCTCAGGACAAGTGTCAGAATTCCCAGGAATAGCTGTATTTCTGTGAATTCTATCTATTTGCAAATACAAGGTTGTTCAGATATGTTATACCGTTTTCTAACTACTATTTCTGGCAGAATAATCCTTATCAAAGGATGACCTTTACAGTAGAGATGCTTCTTGTGAAGAACAGTGACTAAAAATCAAGTGCCATCAAACTTTTATTGCTGCTTTTATGCAGACTTTTTGTTTCTATTAAGTCATCCCAGGAGTATCAAACATGAACATTGTTGGTGCTCATGGGCATCCATGTGTTTAGAATAACAGTATGAAAATGTTTCACTAAAGATTTTAGTGCTTTTTTGGAATGGAGGGCATTTCTTCTCTTCCCTTAAAAGAAATAACAGTGATCAGGAACTTAGTAACAAAAAAAGCCAAAATACAACCGGAGTCTAAATATTGTAATGTTTTTAAGACTAAATGTTATTCTGTTGAAAGTTCAGGAGTATTAGTGTGTTTCAGAAATCAAACAACAATTTTTTAAGCCAAACCAATTAAAAATAATACTTCAAAACATCCAGGTAAGATACGTAACTCACAATGCCAATGTTGTTCTTTGTTTTACAGCGTTGTCCGCACATTTTCGGGTCTGTGAACCATATACGGACTACAAAGGTCGCTACCACTTTGGTTTTCACTGCCCCCGTCTTTCTGACAATAAATCTTACATCTTTTGCTGTCACCATAACAACACAGTATTTAAATACTGCTGCAATGAGACAGAATTTCAGACTGTTATGCAGATGAACTTAACAGGGAATGCAGATGGATATATGCATAAGTAAGTAAATGAGTTTTAAAGTACTCTTCACCAAACTGTTCCTGCTCTAATAACATATGTCTGAGGTATGGAATAATGGAAGCAATTAGAATAATTTTGCATACAGAAAAACAGTACTGAAAGGTTTGGGCTGTTACAGAACAGAACTCCAGGAAGACAGGCTATTATAACTCTGTTTTCTTTGCCCTGACATGGACTATAAATATTGCTAGGAGAGCACATATGTAAAAATCTTGTATAAATGTAAGAAATCTAAAATTACATGCAAAAGTTACAAAAGTCTCTCCCCCGCCCCCTATCTGATCCAAACTGTTCAAATGTGTGTCAAAGTAAACCCCAAAGCTGTCTGTAGGAGAGAGAGGAAGTGAGGTGACATTTTCCATACCAACCCAATGTACTGTTTTGAATCTCTGGTGTTTTAAAGATTAATGTCTTGGGGAACAGAATGTATTTGTTTGTAACCCATCATTGTCTGATCTCCTTGCCTATTGCCTGGGAAACTTCCACTTACTGCTGGGGCCTCTCCTCTAGGATAAATGTTGGTAACTTTTTTCCTAAAGCAATATAAAGTAGCAAGTAGATCTTTGTTACTGATTACTTACTTGTGATGACAGAATCTTCACTTGTGGTCTGTTTTCTCTTTAGCATTTGACATGCTGCCCACACTTATCTACTGCAATTTCTTTTGGTGCAGAGGGCAACTTTGAGCTGATGTAAGCCCCCAAGGGCAAATTCTGATTTATCTGCTTTTCCTTGCCATTTTATTCTGGAGAGCAGCCCCTCCAGCATAAGGAAGGAGCAAATTAAAGACAACCAAAATTCCAGTCTATTAATTTTTGTTTACAACACCAATTTTAATGTTTCTTCTGTGGTGGAAAAGTTAGTTCCTATGTTGTCACTCATTCCAATGGAAGCAAGTGCAAGGCTTCTAGGAGACTGTGGTGCTGGAATACTGATGTCAGTTTTTTAACTCAGTGTGTGCAGCCGTGTCCAGCAGCCAGCCTATGGAGTCAGCAAACTATTGTCTTCCTTACATCCAGTCCTCATACAGCTCTGCCTAGATAAGTTTGAATCTTGCCCAGGTGTAGATGTTGCATATTCTAACTTCACGGGCTTTAAAGTGACACTGTAAAGAAGTCTGTGTACTGTGTGGTGTAAAGGAGACAAAAATAGACTCTACCCATATAAGATACCTTAAAATCAATATGAATCTGTACTTTCTTGTGTGCATCTGTGTCCTTGGGATGAAATTTCCTTGCCTTGTGTGTCCTTTGCGGTGTGTCTGGAACCATCAAAAGAGCATATCACACAGAAAGCTGAGGAGACACTTGAAGTCTAACAGGTCCATTGAAGGCCATCCAAATTCTGTACCCTAGAACTGCACAATCTAGAAACTGGTAGCACCCTAACCTAGGACTACCCAGCTCTGCCAATGTATATGCCTCCAGGAGTTTATACCACAATATGCCCCAGTGCCCCAAGCACTCTGCATACACTCCATGGTAGAAGGAGGACGTGCTTCCCCTTTGTGTACTGGGATAACAATACTACTGTGACAGGAATCCAATACCTTCCTGCAGAAAGGTCCTCACAGGACTCAGTACAGAAGGGCTGTATGCACGGTTGCAAGCAGAGCCAGAAAACTGCTTCACACTTGGTGTGATAAAAACACTCAAAAAAGAGTCTCAAGACTCAACACTCAAGAGAGTCTCAAGAATAGTGGGCTAAGGTGGCTACTGCCCCTACACTTTCCCAGTTCTTTGTCTTGCACAGAGCAAGAGCAAATTTTGTCTACTTCTTCCCTCATTATTCAGTGAACCCTGCACCAACACTGCTGAGCGACCCAGTCTGCCTACAGGCAGCTTCATCACAGAGTTTGGGGTTGTTACTGGCCAGTTGTATGTCAGCCAAATAGAGGGCCAGTGCTTCAGGCTTTTGCCAGTATCTCAGCAGCTACTCTGTGTAGTCATGGCCAGAGAGCTTAATAAGGTAAGGCTCTTTTATGTGTGAGCAGTTCCTCAATTGGAAAAAGGTAATTTGGTATTCTGTGAACTACAGTCTTTATTTAATTGAAAATATTTAGAGCGTAGTCTAAGTATTCACTGGGTTTTATTTAGCAATTTCATTTTTTTTATATAAAAAAGTCACCTCATTCAGTTCTGATGGAGGAAAAGCTGTCTCTGTAGTCTTTTTAAGATTCATGATTGAGAACCACCTACAGACTATTTACTGTATGTGTTTTCAGTTCAGAATTTCCTTTGGACATTAGCTGCATGCTGATCTTTTACTAAGGTGTGTGAAAGCGTGCTAAATGCAGTAAAAAGCTTCTGAGGAAGTGCAAGGGTGGAAGTGGTATTGCCTTTTTTAACTTCCTGAAACATGACTTTTGATAAAACAGTCAGTGCCAGAAAAATGAGGGGCGTTGATTTCTTTATAAAACTCCACCAACCTAATGAGACAGAGAGATCTTCTCACCCTGAGCTCACTGAGATTGGTATAAAACTTTCCAATACTTTTAGTATGCTGTGAAGAGGCAGAAAGAACTGAAGCCCAGATGTCTACATTTAAAATATTGTAAAAAGCATCTTAATGCACTTTGACTTTATTTACATATACAATAATTTAACTTTAATTGGATTCTAATACTTCCAGGGGTCACTTTACAGTAACAAGGGCAGCTTCTTTGTTTAGATCTGATTTCACACATCACTGACAAAAAATTCTAATGAAACCTATTGTACAGTGTCTGGGAAGAATTATTTAGGATACAGGAATAGCAATGAACTAAAAAAAAAAAAATAAAAAATTGCAGTTTTCAGGGAAGAGTTATTCAATATTATTATTTAGTTTACTGAAAAGTTTGTTTGTTTGTTTTTCCCCTTATCCATTTTTATGATCATGAAAACAAATTTCTCATTTTATGGTATAGTTGTGGGAAAAAATTAATGGACTGACTTCTAACTTCATTGTCATGGCACAGCTGAAAAAACACATCTGTCTTCTACAGTTGCACAATATAATTATAGCCAGGTTTCTTTAAATTTTTTTTCTATTACTATAAAAAATATTTCTGTGTTTGTAAGTGCAGAATACTGGACTATTGTATCTTTGGGATCATGCAGCTTGATCCGTTTATAGTATTTTTCAATATGAAAATTCATTTAGTGTTAAATATAGAAATACCAATGATGTCTAACAGGCAAGAAAAGTTCTGCCATCTTAAGTATTTTTTCATGAAATTTTGTCTAATAAATTGCGTAACTCTTCTTAAAAATAGAATTTACTCGGATCTAGTATTCATACTCTCTCAGATTTTCTGTTATGCATATTTTGGTGGATTATCAGCAGTACTACTATGCCAGAGGTCCTTAATCTGATACTGGAACATCATTACTACAGTCTGTAATAAATCCATGTTCTTCCTTATCTCACATTCCAGTTTTTCAGGGTTGGATGACTTGCACACCACACTACAACTTTGCACCGAAAGCAGAATGAAGATAGAGTAGTACTACCTTTGCCCACATACAGCATGTCCCCTGCTTTATTTGCTTAAATATCTCCCAGAAAAGCATCTTCACAAGTAAAAAAACCTAAATTATCAATTATCAATTCCACTACCAACTCTTGAAAAAGAATTGTAATTTAGCCTCTTAGGTGACTACAGTAACAGGTTCTACAGGAAAACACAAGATTGGGCAAAGACCTTTAGTTCATAGTAAAAACAAAATAGGCAAAAAAAATTAAATTTAAAGTGTGCATGCAAAAACTGCACAGCTTTCCGCAGTATTAGAAGTACAAAGGCAATTCTTAGCCTTGGGACAACACTTAAGAAGTGTTACTAGTGCAAGCAACAGCCCCGTTTAAGGAGAATAGGGAAAGAAACCTTTTCCATGGCCATCTGCCCACATTTAAGCTCTGCAGCTGCAGAATTCTGCTCACAGTTGTTTTGATCTGTTGGGGTTTTTAAGCTTGAATTCCCAAATGAATTATTTTCTATTCATGTGCTGAACATAAGAACCAGAGACTCTTCTAAATAAAATACAGCCTGGTCCTAACCTGCTTGTCATCTGTCTCAAGTTAATGAATTAGATAGAAAGAGTCATATGGTTGAGAATAATAATAAAAGAACCTGTCTTTTCATCTGTGTGTAGGGATGTTAGAGAAACTTAAGCAGGATTCTGGAGATAGAATAGGAGGAGATGGATGCTAAAAGTATTTTTTGTCCTCAGATCAATTCAACGCTCCCTGAAGTCAGAGCAAATCCTTCCATTGACACAAGCTCTGTATCAAGGCTAGCCCATATATACATGGTATATCTCGCTATAAATTATGAAGTATCTTAAAATAATGAGCTACAAAGCTTTTCTGATTTGTCCATGAATTAACCTGTTTCACAGGGAAGGTAAAAGGAAACTGCCTTCTAACTTTTACTCCAGATTTAGCTGTTGTATTTGGATGCCAGCAACAGTGGAGGACTGGGCAACATAGATTTAGAAGTAATTTTCACTGTTATTGCTAAACCCCCTATTGAACCTAAACAGAAACCTCCAAAATGATTTACTGGGAGGGGCAGGAGCACTCGTAGAGCAGGGCAACATTTCCAGCTAGGAAAAGGGAGAGGAGAAAAACAGCTTTTTATACTTGATTGTCTCTGTGAAGGGAAAAACCCCGATATATAATCTACGTGTCCGTAGATTTGGAATCTCTTTACACTTTATTTTTAAGTTAAATGAAACTTGTGCACAAAAGTACATGAAAATCAGAATGTGAAATGAAACTATTACAATTAAATCATTTCATTCAACGAAATAAAAGCAAGTCCTAGGAGTTTTTCATTCCCAGATATTTTCTGTGTTTCTGATCTTACTGTTACTCAGTGTTAGTAAGATTACTTATTTTATAATAGCAATACTGTCTTAATTTGTAGGGAAGTTTCAATTTTTACTATAATTAGTAGTGATCTGCAAAATAAGTATTTTCTGCCATATCAAACCAGAAAAAATAATCAGAGTTTCGCTCTGTGTACAAAGTATGCTACATATTAATTTTGCTTATGATTTTTCACAAAGTCCTTTTGACAGTGGTATTGTCCCACTGTCTGTTAATTAAAATAAAGCAGTTTTTTATTTTTGTACTTGTGAGAAACAGATGTTATTTAGAAGGAGCAGATGGATAACTCACATATGGCTTGATTAATAAATTATTGCTTTAAATTGGAACACTCAAAATAGATCTCATTTTTGACCAGTGAAACTAAATATCTAAAATATAAACAAATCCTTTTGAATTAACTATAGGAAATGTTTCTGCCTCTCACATTCTTGCCAAAACAAACAAAAAAAATATTTTCTAATATTTCTATTTTTACTATGGATCAAGTACAGCTCACCTGTTTGTAAAATGGGTCCTATTGGTATTAATGGTGACGAAAACCAGGAGTTATTACACTGGATTTCTTCACGATTTATACAGTCTTAACTTCCCTTTTATTTATATTAGGAGAAAATACAGAAGTTTACCCCCCAAAAAAGAATAAATCCTCTGAAAGTCAAGAACAGCACTGCTGAGAAGCCTGGATTAACCAGATCTTGTTATACTTTCAAGTGCCTGGACTGCAAAGATTTTAATGAATTACAAAAGTCTATCCACTGTTTTGTGAAGCTAGGCATGCCTGTGTAAGTCTTTAGTAGAGACAAAAACTCTTGAGTTAAGGGTTTTCAGAAGCACTATATTTTTTCTACTTCCAGTTGTCCTGGAAATTTACTGAGGTGTTGTTTTTTTTTTAAACCCTAGGCTTGTATAATCCTAAGGTTACACAGAAAAGGACCCATTAACAGCTCTGAAATTCCTCTTTTTACTTACATTTATTTGCTGCGGAACCTCATTTAATCTAAGCATGTTTTATCTGTGTAGTGGAAAAATCATTCCCCAGAGATGAGAATCAGCCTCCTTAAGTGCTCCCAGGCAGCAGCACACAAATTAAAATTCTGATTTCTTACCTGATTTCGTGTTTCAAATCCTGATTATTTTTTTTTTAAGTTTAAAATGAGTCATATGAAACTTAAAATGCAAGTGAAAGTTCAAAGCAGAGACTTAAAAATATTTTAGATCCAAAAAAGTTTGGGACAGGGTTTTAAAATGCCAAAATACATTCCTGGCTTGCATCTATTATATGTCTTTTCAGCCTTTTTTATTCTCACAGCACTTCAATTTTGATCAACATTCTGATGAAATACAGTACCCTCTAAGTTTCTCTGAAGGTCTGTGAAAACATGGTTGTGTGGGTTCAAATTTATTCATGTAAGTTCAGATTCAGATAGATGTGGGTTGCCTGCCTTTTACTGCAATATGATTTTTCTCCAAGATTCTCTTCCTAATGACATTCATAATTATAATCCCTTCTGCTTTCTCTTGTTTTCACAGTCTCTGGTGCACATACTTCCACATTAGCTCATAGGTCTAAATTAGTCTGCTTCACTTTGTACCTAACATCTCATTCATACCAATTTCTTTCCTTCTCTGGTCTGACCTCATCCTCCACACTCACAGTTTACACTCCAAACTACTTTTACACCTGACAGTCATTTTTCTCTTAATAATTGCATCTCAAGCAGAACTTTAGCACACCTTCCCTTTTTTGATCTCAAAATTCTTGACCCCTTGTTCCTTTTCTTCCTTTTCCCCATTTCTTTTAATATCTTCAGTCACCTGTCATAACTTTACAGCTCTGCTCACCTCATCAGCATCTGATAACTTTCATGGCTTTTAACTATATAGACAAATTATAACTTCTACCAACATATACATATAAATATCACACGCATCCTGTGGAATGCATTGTATAATATGATCTTATCAATGTTCTTCTATCCTAAATTTATTACTAGCAAATTAAGAGATCTTGAGCAGTTGCTCTTTAAAGCTTATTCTCCTCCTAGTATCATCTATATCCCTCAATAATTATTAAATAGAGCAAATCCGAGCACCTCAAGCACTGTTTAAGACAAGTGGTTTATAGAGCAGTAAATATTTTCAGTAAGAATAGGTACTCCTTGCTCTCAGTTGTTTCAGCATTTCAGTTGGTTAGCCCTCACTCTCATAAATGCTGTGTTGGTGAATTTGCAGAGTAAGACATAAAACCCATTGACTATGTACACATCAGTGGTCTCACTTAAAGTATTGAAGCTAATTGTATACCAGGTTTCTGTGCTGATACACATAAACAGATGAGAGGGAGAAATAAAAATGTTTATAAGACAGGAAGCTTTAGCTTTAAAAACCTCCTATGCATATAGCAGTGTTTAGATTTTAATAATAAATCATTTTAAGGACACATGCATTAGAACAAAATGTTTTTATCATCTAGCTATATATTATATTTTTATGGTTTAAACAAACAACCTTGATAAACTAGTACAATGATCATTACTGATGTATGAGGTAATTCTTTTGTTTTCCTTTTTGGTTTTTTTTCGCAGCAACTACAGTGCACTGTTAGGAGTGTGGATCTATGGCTTTTTTGTGGTGATCTTGCTGGTACTGGACCTTTTGTATTACTCTTCAATGAACTATGATATTTGCAAATTTTACCTGGCACGGTGGGGAATCCAGGGAAAGTGGATGACACAGGGACAGAATCGATGGAGTAACCCTGCTCAGGATCCAAGCCAAGTACAGACACAGCCTCAGCCAGAAACACAGCCTCAAACTCAGCCACAGCCTCAAACATCACAGACAGTACATACTTTAAAAGGAGATGCTTTAAGCCCACCCCTGATGTCTTTTCAGAGTACATCTGCCTGGTAAGTAAGTTAAGCCGTATTCGGATATATTTTGTTGTTTTGTAGTATGAGCAATCCCCTGTATTTGGAAGTGCCTGCAAATTCAGGCTGAATGACACCATATCTAGCACATAATTCTTTATAACATGAACTGTCTTACAGAATTACTGTTTAGGAGTGATTGCTTACTCTGGAATATATTATGACAACTTTTAATACCGTTCTCAAAGAAACAGACAGTGCCATTTTTCAGTGCGGTTTTACTTCTCTGTTTTACAGTGCTTTTAATACTCTGTGGTACAAGTAAACTACATGTCTTTGTTCTACATGAACCATTATAAACTGAATTTTAATCTGGTGTCAAAGACTTATTGCTGTGTGGATCTATGAATCTGTTGTTTTGGTTTTAAAAGATGATACAAATAGCAACACTGAAATAGCTTCAATGGAAGATGTCACAAATCTGAACTGTTTGTGCCATGAAGCACAGAAACAACATAAAAACCAGGTTAGTTTTTTTATATGCATAGCCAAAAAAAGCATAGCTTGATCTGATTTGACAGAGTGACACAAGTAGGCTATTGCAAAGTTAATTGCTACAAAACCAAAAACCCAGACTAAATGGAAAACAGATACTTCAGGAACAGAAAGAAAATGCAATATAAGTAGAAACTAAATACTGATAGTCATGGCACAAAACTATATTGAATTCTTTTGGACTCTTTTTACCAAAGAAAACAGAAGCAACAGAAGAGAGCTGAATTAAACAATGCTTTTGATAAATTATCAAAAAAGGCAGGGACTTTTTTTCTTGGCAAGAGGACATACAGATCTGGAAGGGGCAGAGAGGTTGTAGAGTGATCAGTGTATTTTAGAAGTATTGCAGAAGGCTGACTACTGACTCTTTGCAAAATAAGGTGATCTGAGTAGGGTGAAAAAGATGGCAGAAGTTCCTGAAGTTAT
The DNA here is from genome assembly GCA_038090715.1 of Florisuga fusca. Taxonomy (NCBI): domain Eukaryota; kingdom Metazoa; phylum Chordata; class Aves; order Apodiformes; family Trochilidae; genus Florisuga; species Florisuga fusca. Next base: position 9,748,595 of record JAAWXA010000019.1, read on the forward strand.
AGAGTAGATAAAGCCACAGCGTTGGTCTTGGTCTGAAACTTTGGGTAGCACTGTATTGCAAATGGAATGATACAGGTAGTCCTTGTGTTTTGTATCTTGCCCTTTAATTTTAAGTGTAAATCTAGAGTAAATAGGTTTGCAGATTTTCCATAATAGCAGAGGTAGAGCTAGTTTGACCCAAGGGCAAAGCTCAGTAAAAGAAGAGGTTGTTTGGCTTAGTAGCCAGAACTGGGTGTAGCTGGTGCAGGTCAGACTTAAGGACTATTCTAGAAGGCCTGGTCCAAACAGAAGAATCCAGCGGTGCTACTTAAGATAGACTTGTGCATACCTGTAGGCTCTCTTCACTTCTTTTTTCTTTTCTCTCCTTTTTTCATCTCATAATTCCTTCAGCTTTTATACACATCAATTTTCCAGCCTTCAGTCAGAATTGCCATACAGCTTAAGACCAACATTAGTAGTAGAATGATTGTATTCTAGCTTAATGTGTGTGTGTGTGTGTGTGTGTGTGTGTGCCTGTCTGTGTATGTAATGTAAGTGCAATGACTGCATGACTATGTGTTTGTATTTAGAAGTACATGTTAAAAAATTAACCTGGTTATACCATTTGGTAGTTCTACCATACCATTGTAAATTGAAGGAAATTATTCAGTAATTCTTTCAGGAATCTTGGACACTTTCCATTACTGACTTCTGTTGTTCTGTTTCTTTGCTTTTTTCAAGCATTAAGCGGGCAATGTATGTTAGGATCAGGTGAGCACATTCCATATGCTCCTTTTCCTGTGTTTGCAGGAGATGAGCATTGATAAACCCTCCAGTAACCCTCACCTCTTACCCAGTGAACCGTTTTTCTGTGCTGCCCTCAGTTCCCATAAAACTTCAGGTTTTTTCTAACCTTTTCATTGTTCAATGAAAGAAATGTTTCCTTACCAAAACCCTGTTTATCCCTTGTATTTCAGCATGTAAAATATTACAAGAGATGGCATATTTTCAAACTTATAACCTGCAACTTTTGAAACTCACAAGCCCTTAACTAGGTGCATAGATGACTCAGGCCAAGTTGGATACATAAAATACATCAAGAAAAAGTTAGTAAGCATCAGCTTACTGGTGTTGAGCATGTGAAAGAGGCTTTTGAGTAAACAGCTCCCTCAGAAAGTGACAGATTTGTGGTCTACAGCAGTTGCTTAAACCAATGGGGAGTAAGAAGAGGTTTCCTGGCTGTTTATCTCTGCATTACATAATCTGCAGGTTATATACATGAAAATATGGTAATTTTGCCATGTAGAAACAAAACTTAGTTTCAGAGCCCAGTTCTGCTGCAGTCTGTATGCAGTGAATGATCTCAGTACCGTTTTCTCAAAATGTAATCATACCATCAGTGAAGAAATGCAGTGGAGTGACTGGATTTTTAATTTCCATCACTGGTTTTAAAATTGCCTAATTAATATCTTCTTGTATTTCATACCTGAAATTCCATTATTCTAGGTGAAGACACCAAGCTCTTAGATACTTTGTTAACAGCAGATTTCAAGTCTATAAATCAACTTTTAAGTTTGTGTTAGCATTTTTCATGTGTCCTAAACTTATCCCAGCTTCTCCGTCTGTAGCAAAAATAAGCATTTTTCTTTAGCATCTTGCAAACAGACTTGTATATATATGTATATGTATATATATATTGCTGGTATCTTGCCATAAGAACAGTTCCTGTTGATAGATGAGCTTTTTGAAAATACAAAACAGATTATTTAATCGTATGAGTTACACAGATATCCCAGGGCATAAAAACTTAGATACTGTTAAAAACATTTCAAAATCAGTTTATAAGTTTTCATGGTGATGGATATTGTTGAAGTTGTTAGCTTCCTGTACTACATTTGTTAAAAAATGTGCCCATTCTAGAAGACAGTACATAATGGTAAGAGGAAAGTGATTTTTAGACATCAAGAATCTCAGCAACACTGAAGACTTCAGATATCCTGCAGAAAACTGATAGTGTAAGGAACTATCCCAAGATATCAGGATTAACCTATAGTTATGCAAGTGCTTTTTATTTTATAATTTCTTTTCTTGTTCTAGTTTGAATACTATAAATTGGCAATGAAACCAATGACTGAAATAGGTATGTCAGAGAGAAAAATCATGTAAGTCGTAGTGTATAGTGCATAGATGTTTAAACATTTTGTCATAGCAGATCACTTTATTACTTACTTGAGACACAGAAAACCATGTATAGCCATAATATTATTATAGCTGAAGAAGTCTGGGATCCATTATAAGTGCTGCTGGCTGCTCTGCAGAGGGCTTGCTGTGTTGTGCAAGGACGGGAAGGAAAATCATTAATCTCAGAAACACCAAGCACAGTTTAGAATAGTGTTGCTTCATCAAGTAGTCTATGGATTTTGCAGCCCAACTAACGTTCGTTTCTTCTTTAGTATGAAAACCCCCTGAGGGCTGCCCAAAGGCCTGTGTGGTCTGAAGGTCCTGGTGGATGTACCTTCTGCAACACAAACGCCGTCACAAACAGCAAGTGACTGAGTTTAAAGAGCTGTGGTTTGCCTCACAGTGGTTCCTCCAGGTCGTGGCTGAGGTGCATGAGCTGGGCCCTTCCACGCTGATCAGTCCATGTGGGAATCTGCAGTCTGGCTAGCATAAAGAAGCTTTTAACAGCTGGAGATCAAACAACAAAAGGCAGCAGGCAAATTGTTATGACTGCTTAACAAAGTACAAACTAGGGAGGCAATCAAATGGAGTACTGTAAGCTGAGGAATCAAAATCCTAACTTCTGAAAAAAACTTTTTTTTAAGTTTTTTTTTTTCCCAAAAAAAACTTTGGGAATCTTGTTAATTGATAATGACTAAAAAAGGTCAGACTAGCAAGGAAGCTCACATAGGAAGAAGTGTGGGCCGGGCCAGCCTGGCAAGAGTTTCTCCAGATTCTTCATGTCTGTGCTGTGTTCCAGAAAAGAGGGGAACAGCTGAACATGATCTCTCTGCTTTGCTCTAGTGATGTTAAACTCCTTCCCACCTCCATCAAAGATACAGCTCATGAGGAATACTGTCCTAAAGTCTAAATTTTGTCTCTCTATTTCCTGCCTTTCTGCACAACAACACGCAGAGGCAATGTCTACTCTGTGTGTGATCAGGTATATTATGCTAAATGGCTCATGATTTCAGAAACCTCCTGGTTGTCTGGAATCAAGAAAAGTAACAGCCCAGCAGAGTAAGCCCATACTTATTTATTTTCTTCATGCAGATGGAATGAGTTACACGAAGGCAAGTCTATTTTTCCTTCCATGAGGGTAGTGGAGAACTGGAAGAGGTTGCCCCAGGGGAGGTAGTTGAGGACTCATTCCTGGAGATACTCAAGTTGAGACTTGGCAAGGCTTGGAGCATGCTGATTTAGTTGAGGGTGTCCCTGCTTACTACAGTGGGGTGCACTAGATGACCTTTAGAGGTCCCTTCCAACCCAAATTATTCTGTGATTCTTCGGTTCCCCTTAGATGTTGCGGTCTTTTTGCTAAGAATTCCTGAGTTACATTGTCTTTCTGACAAGTAGAATAGTTTTTAGCCTGCTGCTATTCACCTGCTAGGTGACACCTCTTCAAATATTACCAAAACACACAAAAAATACCCAAAAAACAAACAAAAAACTGAAAGCCCAAACCAAAACAAACAAAAAGCTATAGAAATATTGGCAGAGTTTAGAAGCCAACAGGTAACTAAACATGACCACAACTCCTGTGCAAAAAAACAGGGAGAAAATACTTTTTGGTGGCTAAAAAGGTTGTGTGCAAGGATTGCATTTGATAACAGATTTTTAATAGGATACAAACTATCATCGGAGCACAATAATCACATTCAGTAAGTCCCCTGCTACAATGGTTTCTAAGAGCTATGCATGCAGCCTTGACTGTGTCACCCAGCCTGGGACATTGGCAATGAAGTGGGTCAGCCATGCAGTGTGAACATGGCCATAGCCCACCAAAAATATCAGGCATTGGGATGGCATAATTTTGTACTGCAACTACTCTTGATACAAGATATTTACAGTAAGAAAGTGAAAAAAAAAAATTGCCTCCTTACATTTTAAGAAAATTGTTTTGAAAAGAAGAAAGATCTCAAATTTTCATTTGCAAAATGGCTACATTTAACATGAATATGGTGACACTACTCCAAAGATGTAAAATTTCACGTCATAGGTCAAAGCATAGTTTTTATTTATTTACAGCCCCTATCTAGAGTTTTATATTATACTCAGAGTAAATATGACAAAACAAAGCTCCAAGATTTTTTATAAAGATGGGAAGAAATCAAATTGAATACTCATACAGTGTTTTTATGAAAGAACTGCCTGGGAATTAACGTCATCTGGAGAATCTGTCTGGTAACATGTTAGGTGTGTTGGGCAACATCTAGCATTGTATGTCTGCTTCCATTCCCTTCAAAATATATTTGGTTAGAATAACAGATAGTGTTGCATTTACTTTCTTCTAAATATTCTTATCTGTTTGCTAGGAACAGCACTGTAAAAATAGAAACTGCTTAATAAGAAAAGCACAGCTAAGGAAATCACTTTCTGCTGCTAGAAGAGCCAGATATTTTTGCATTGCATATCCCTTCTCCTGCCTCATCTCCTGTTTGATGTCAGGGCAGGAGACAAGCAGCAAAGACAGTGGGCTTGGAACCAAAAACCTTAAAATCTGCAACATCCCAAGTCTTCTTTACTTGCCTCAGTACTATAATCATACAATGAAAAGGGAAGATTTTTTATGTTTATAATTTGCATTTAAATGATTCAAGATACATTAGTTACTGAGTGCTTGCTTTCTTCCTGGTATTTAGAGATTCATATTAGCATGTTAAGTTAAGCCAATATGCAAGCTTTCTGTACACCTCAGTCTGAAGATATCTTTGTGTCTATTGATAAACACTGGGCATCTTTTGTTGATACATTTGTAATACATATTGTTCATTTCATGCCTTATTCTCTTTTTCCTTTGCTCTGTAAATTTTAGATTTACCATATCTTATAAATTATAGATTTAAGATATTTACAGATATAAATTTATTTCTCTACATTCTTATTAACTGCAGATCCATTCGATATGAGCTGACTGGTATTCTGTATTGTATGGATGTCATTTCTCATGAACATTTATCATTATCTTTTAAATCGACTGTACAGTTGAAGTGGTTTAACTTAAATGTGAACTTAAATGAGTTGTCAGAAAATAGCAATTAGAACAAAAGTGAGTAGTTAAAAGGTTATCTGAAGACTACTGCTAAATGAACTCTGCACACTGAGAAATGAAAGGTAGTAAAAATACGGGAACCCACTCCGAACATCTCCCATGTTTAAATTTTCTCATATATTTTTGTTAGAGGTTTTTTTTCAGTGAGATCAGTTGCCTCATCTACATTATAACAAATCTGGAATAACACTACTGAAGTAGCAGATAGCAGCATGAAATTTGCATGAAATGTGAAGCCTCCAATTAAGCCCACAATTGCACTGCATAATGTCACAACTACAGCATCACACACAGGAATGAGTGTGACATCCAAAGTTTTACCAACCAAAACCATAATCTCTGTCACAATAGAAACCACTTAATTTTAAAAGACTCTCTATAGTTATTTTAGTAGTTAGAAAACTCCTACTCTGTACATCTTCGTAGGTGCCAGGTGCTCAATAGTAATTCTAGTAGTATGTACACATTTTCCACACTTTATATATGCCCTGAAGAATAAAATAGCAAGATTATTCTAAAACTTCTTGCTTAGAATCTCAAATATCACTGAGAAACTTTAAAACAGCCCCAGCCACTCTGCAGGTACAGCTGAACACAACAGCCATGCTTCATACCCACAAACATTCGTGCAGTCTGGCCATTCCTCTCAATAGCACATCAAAGGTGTCCAGGCTGACTGATTTAACCTTCAACTTTGCATTTTAAGAGTGAAGTCCAGGTGTTCATAATCACTCCTGACTTAAATCTGTAAATAAAAATATAACTGAAAATCAGACTGATTTTCTCTGACATGCTCTTAAGAGTAGCTGGATCTATAGTAGCAAAGGTAAAGGTATGAAGCAGTGAGTAGCTGAAAACCTTGTACTGAATTATGCTGTCTTGTATTTAGCATTAATTATCAGGGATCAAGACTTTTGCATTTTTCCTGTTATATTTTAAAATTTAACTAATTGCTTTTGGTTTTCTAGAGACTAAATAAAGCAGATGGACAAGCAAACACCAGGGAGAATAAGTAACATTGGCCAAAAATGTTGCAAGTGGTAGAAGAGTTTTTAAAAGGAGAGGTGTTGAGGAGCTGGAGTTAATGGTCTAAACAGACAAGACTTCCTGTATTTATGCAAAGTTGCAAGAGAATTTCTAAATAGAAGATTTAGTGTAATTCAGAGTTCTGAACTGGAGGAAAGCACTTTTTTTAAAAGGGGAAAAAAAAGAGAAGGGTAAAGATGGACAGAATACTATCCATGTTAAATAGGCCATGTGCCAGAGAACTACTAAAACCACTGGCAAAACAACTGTATACACTGGGTGCTTTTAACAGAAGTGAGAGTGAAGAAGAAGAAAAATCAGAGACTGAAGGAAAATCCCATTGCTTTCAGCATCTTGAAAAATCAGCTCTCAGTGTGTATATTGGATGCCAAGAAACAGTAATTCAGGGAGGACGAAGCAGGTAATAGAGCTGGAGATCGTGTACAGACCAATTTATTATTCTCAGTGTTATTATTAAACAAAGAGCAGTGTGTAATAATCCTTCTATGGGGTTGCAGGAGACCTTTTAGAGTATGCTAAAATTTCTACATGAAATAATGGCCTACTAGGGAATAGCAGAGATTAATGAAATCACCAAAAGCTTGGGTGATAATGCTGAATGCCTGACCATAAATGGTAACAATGTCAGGAAATTGTTTGCAGAGAGAGATGAGGTCAAGGATCTACCACATCGTTACTTTTATTGTCACTGTTCCCTGATGAGATCAGGACAAAGACAACCAAAGCAAGCAATTAGGCGTTGCATCAGAAAAGTGATAAAACATGTTTGGATGACCTTGGTTTATAATGATGTTTCACTGCAGAGTTCAAGCCAAGACCAGCAATTAGACACAGTCAGTTTGTTCATCATTAGGAAGATAGCAGATATATGGCTGTTAAGATCTCAACAGCAAAATAGATCAAAAAGCATTGACATTTGAGAAACATTACAGTCATTTTACAGTTCATTTAGTCATTAGAGAATGCTGATGTCAATCAGCAAACAATTTCAAAGAACTTAAAAGGATTTGGAGAAGTTACCTGATCAACACTGTCATAAATAAATATACACAGATACCTACAACTTTAATTGTGAAGAAAATCTGTTTAGTCACTTCAGAAAACAACATGCCTCTGAAAAGACTTTGAAATCCACTATGAAAAGATTCTCAGAAATCAGGAATGCTAAAGAAATAAAAACAGTTTAAGACATTAAATGGCAGAAAAAAGACAAATGTTGCTCGAACACAATTAGAAATTCTGCTAATGTTGTTCTCACGTCAGGTGATAATGTGATCCCAAAACAGAACAAGTGAGACACACTACTTTAAACATCAGAAAAATTAATTTAATCAGCGCAACACCACGTAGCCTCCACAGAGCAGCATCAAAAGAATAAATGGTAGAAACTGGGCACCCATTGTAAAATGCAGGGGGGTAAAAATAACTGCAAAAAGTGGTCACATGTGAAATAATAACTAATAACCACATAAGCTACCTCACTTTCCACTAGGGTAATCTCCTTCCTGGCATTTGTATATATTGGTAACCTTTACTTAGGTCCCAGAGAATCTCCAGGGTGGAACAACTGTGGAGACATGACCACATACAGTGAGTCTCAGAAGCAGCAATGGGAAGGTGTCTGCACCCTGAAGTGTTTCATGGGATCACCTGGCAGGACAATGGCTTTTGGGTTCAAATCTAAAAGGGGACAAGGTGTAGGTACAATTTTACATTCTGAAGGACTGGAGCTCTGGTACATAGTTAAATAGTTTGTGCCTAAAGGAGCCATTGTAGATACCAGGATTGTGTGTACTAATCAGCTGATCATATTTCTGAGCTGATTATCTATATTAGAGCAATTCCTTGCATTCATTAAAGTGATGCTGCTCTGAGAGCTGTGCAGGCTGCCTTTCTGTTGAAAATCATTACTGCCATGTAGAAGTATGTGGAAAAGTAATTGCAGTGAGCTTCATCAAAAATTACAGTAAATTAATTAAACAGTCATTAACTATATTTTATGTTGATTAAGGCTGCAGACTTTAATCAGTCACACAGATGAAGGAGCCAAGTTATTTTATATTGCATTCCCTAATTCTCATCTCTGAAAAATGATGATTCATAGGAAGCTGCTGAACCCAGCACCTTTTATTGTTCTTATGCTAACAGCTCACCTCCAGTACAGTTTCATCTAAAAAGTTTGAACAAAATCATGATTGAAAAGCATCCAGAGTACACCCTTTTTGGTTAAAAACAACTCCCCAGCTTCCCTTATGCTGCTGAAGGTAACAACTGAAAGCAAATAGAACAAATGGCTGCTTCATTTTTTAAGACATTTTAAAGACAATTACATGAGGGGTTGGGAGCTGACTTTTCTTTTTTTAATATTTACTGAAATCTGTCAGAGCTCATAGCAAAAATTGGCATCCCAATTAAAAAGACCCCCACTGTTTGCATAGACAACTAAAAGAGGAAAAAATGTGGGTGTATTTTTGTGGATGTGTTAAAAATACTGATTGTGATGCTAACAAAAAAAAAAATAAACTTGGTTCAGCATTTGCCAACTCTTGCTCAGGTTGACTCTTCCTGTGATTTAATTTAAAATAATAAAAGTTTTAAAATAAAATGAAACAAAAAAGTAAAAATACCCAAAGCAGTCCAACAACCAATCTTGAGAATGTAAGTCCACAAGGTAATTCTGGCTCTAAGAGGTAGGTTCTGGAGGAGTTAGAGACAAGTGAGATAACAGAAAAAAACTTGATAAGCATTAGGATAGTGACAAGAGTAATCCATATCTTCCTGTTTTAAGTCCTGATCTTCCTGTACCTGTTACACTAGTAAACTTGACCTGTGAGGACAATCTCTGACTTATTTTGGTTTTTTTTCCCTATATTCTATGTAGATTATTACAAATACAGTATACAATATATATTTAAAAAAAAAAAAAAAAAAAAAAAAAAAAAAATTATGTAGGTATTTAGCCTGGCATTCCCTTGTCCTTCTTGAAGGCATTTCTCATGACCACTGGCTATAGATTGAGTCAGCACTGCTCCTATATACTATGGAAGTAAATGTGTACTTAATGGGCCCTGGTGTTTTTATCCACACACTGTTTGTGTGAGTTAGTCAGGTCTTGTTACTTCCATTTGGCAGATGAAACAGAAAAGCTTATCTGGTTGCTGAGGGCCACACTTAAATACTTGATAACTCTTCCATTATTCTTACTTGTGTAAAACTTAGTAAATTTTGTAATACTGTAAAAGCAAAAAATTTCCACCAGCCCCCAGTCTCATATTGAAATTTCCAGATCATACCTCCCTCATATCTAGGAGGCAGTAATCCTGGAGCTTTGGAGGCATGTGATAGTCTGTAGGTTTGGACTCTGATGGTCCCAGGTTCAACCTGCTCCACACACAGGCATTCATGATTCTTCTGCTTGTGTTTTGCACCTTGCCTGATGTATTATGAGGAGACCACATGGAAGGACAGGACAAGATTCACTTGCATGGTGCAGCATGTACTCAGGGTCTTTACCAAGGTTCTAGTAGGCTGTCTAAGAGAAGATGAAGGAGTTATTAAAGGATTCACAAACTTTTTGCACTGCATCAAGTTTCTACGTGTGTATCTCCAGTAGTTCAATAAAACTTTGCAGATTCATTAAAAAAATTCCAGTATGCAACAGACCATAATCTAGTTCTTAAAGACTGATGATACCATGTTCTGCTTTGGTATCTTAGCACCCCTTTCTGTACAACAAAGTTGCTGCTTCACAACACTGAGATTGCAAGTTTTACATCATGTAGAAGGAACATGGTAATAAGATTCAGGTAATGGCACAACTCCATCTCCACTGTTCTGTTGTAGGCATTGCTGATACGGAGTATCCTGGGAACGTATGAAATGTCCATTAATACAACAGGTAACTACTTACCATCAGTTTCCTACGCAGTATGATGTCTAAGCAAGCTAACAAAATTGTTGAGTATATAAAGAGGAGATGCCAGTTAGAAGTAGGGAGCTGTTATCTCACTAGCAGTGGTGAGACTGCTAGAGGGAAATGTCACCTTCACTGCCTCTAGCAGAAAAAAAAATTGTAATGGCAGATGGGAGAGCATTCAGAAAGGGCTGCAGATCTTATCTGACTATTGGAAAGTCTGAAAAACTGTGAGAAGTTTAAGAAGCTCAAAGCTAAAACAACATTAAAGGCAACTTGATCTCAATCTGTAAATTCTTCGTGGCAGGAGGATTTCAGATAAAAGAGGACTGTAGCAAACAAAGACAGAAAAAGGTCTAATACCTGGAAGATCAATTTGTACAAATCTTGGCTGGCAATAAAGAGCAGCATTAACCTCAGACAATTTAGCTATCTAAAAGTCAAGCATCTACTAATTATTTAGACACCCACACTAATACACTGAAAGAGATATTTCCACAAGGCTATTCATCCCCCCTCTCTTAGGATGGATTGAATCTCTTGGAAGCTTCTCTTCACTGATTTTTTTTTTTTACTTATGTCCCATTGACATTGTCATTATTGTCATAATTGACATTATGAAGATGAGCTTATACAAGTCAGTAACATCTAACCAGCTGAAGTTTGACGTGGGATTAATCTCACCTCAGTGTACTTTTCTTTTCAAAGTTGGTGATTCACCAAGGAAATACCATGACTTTTGGTTTTGAAACTGTCGAGATTGTGCAATATTCACAAGTCACTGGATGGGAAGCAACATCTGTGGAGAAGGCCAAACCGAGGACCCTAAGGAGAATGGGTTTTCTAAATCCAGTTTGTCTGGGGAACATGAAAGCCTGTGTTCCCAGAAGACTCACACCAACATCAGGTTTTATTGAATCATACAATCATTTAGGTGAGAAAAGACCCTTGAAATCATTGAATCCAACTGCAAACCTAATACTGCCGAGTCCACCAGTAAAACATGTTCCAGTGTCTCATAACCCTTTAAGTGAAGGAATTCTTCCTAACATCCAGTGTAAACCTCCCATGGCACAACTTGAGGCCATTACTTTCTGTCCTATCACTTGTATCTTAATTGAACAGACACTCATCACTACTTGTCACCCAGAACTGAACACAGTGTTTGAGGTGCAGCCTCCCCAGAGCTGAGTACAGGGGGATGATCACCTCCTTAGTCCTGCTGGTCACAATATTCCTGATACAAGCCAGGATGCTGTTGGCCTTCTTGGCCACCACTGCTGGCTCATGTTCAGGTCCTTTTCCTCTGGGCAACTTTTCAGCCACTCTTCCCCAAGCCTGCTGCATCCCATGGCATTCTTATGACCCAAGCATGACATTTTTCTAGCATCTTATTCTTGTCAGACTTAGAGAGCAGACAGCAAATGTAGACCAACAGCTGCACATCAAAAATCACACGATACTTTATCCAATTGTCTCATCCTCTACCATTAGAGGAGACAGGGGATGAACATGTGGCCTTCCTCCTCCCCACCTCTTCAAATAAATGCCTGATTATGCAGCTGCTGCATAATAGCTGCTGACACCAGTGGGACTGTGCAGTGATTGCATAATCACACCAAAGAATGGGTATCTCTGGGCAAAGTCTCATCTTGGCAGCAACTGCCAAATCCTCATCTCTCATTCTGCAGGCACAGAAAGCCAGTGGTGACAGCAGAGGTGAAGATTAAATCTGTGTGTAAGTAACTGGCTTCCAATTTCCTATTTGGAAGTGCTGTAAGATTATAGTGGACACAAGAACATTGACAGAGCACAGCAAGATTCTCTGTCAAAATGCATGCATGTGATAGCTATTGTTGAATTACTCATTCTGGATTATTAGGGTCTTTCTGTCTCTTCGGTAATATTAAGGTTGAATATACTTGAAAACCACAGTCATCACTGGGAACTGCAGGAAGCCTGAATGTCTGTCATGAAATAATGAGCATAGAGTAGAACCACAATATATATCATGCACGCACATACAAAAAATGAGTAAATAATGAAGAATAATGCAGAACAAACATAGAATAACTGACCAGCTGGCAGTGATAATTGTTCAAAACAAAAATGTCTATGCTTCATAAGTTATCATTCAAACCAAGACATACCAAAGGGACCTCAGCCTGATGACACCAAGCAAGCACTCTTTTCCTTTGTGACTGAAGAAATGTTACTCAGCAGGTGTCATACAGTGTCACTGATCCATGATCAAAGATCCTGTTGCTGCCAAAGGATGTTTTACGCCCCAGCAGACCAATATCTAAATGCATCTGTGAGACGATTTAATAAATAAACAAACAAACCAGAAGCTCCACTACTGGCATCAAAGCATCTTTCTTTGTAAAGCCAGCAATACAGCTCAGATAAGCACAAAAGAGAAAGAATGGTTTTCTTGCCTTTTGCACACTACTAAAATTTTCCAGGGTTCCTGGACTCTTCACTTTCCACATTTCAACACACCTCAACTTTTCCTATGGCTTTTTACATGGGAAGAGCTGGTAGGAAAGGGAGAGCAAAATGTTTCTGCATAAATTTGTCTTTCTAACATCTCTTCTAGCATACAGTGCTGTTTCCAGCGATGGTGTTGTGGGTGTTATCCTTCTGCTCCTAACTACAAATAAACAAAGTTAAAAATTATTTATTGCTTGGATGGTAATGTGCAGTGATCTACAACAGAAAGCCAGAGAGTAGCCAGATGAAATTTCAAGAGCTTTACTGCTTATTTTTTAATTGTCGATAATTTTTCAGTATTAAAAAGTTGTTCCATGCTCTTTTTTGAAATATCTTCAGAAATTTGTTTTTAAAGGAATACTTTTAAATTTCATACTATGAGAAAAGCCACACAAACTCAGCTGAGGAAAAAAAAAATGTACACAGAACAGTTACAGGAAACACAATGACTGTTCCATAATACACTGAAATCTGGCTCTCAGCACAGTAACTGCTACATATTTTGTCTTGAGCTCTGACTCAGAAGACTAGCCCTCAATACTGAAAAGTGAAAGTAGAAAATAAGGCTTTTTAGTAAGGGAAGTAACTATTTCAAGAAATAAAATTGTTTCTATATGCCATTAATATGCATTTTATTTCCAGAAATGAAAGAATTTCCTGTATTGTGCAGGGGTAAATAAAAACCTGGTTTGATTTGGAGTAAATATACAACTCAGGACTAAACCACAGGTTTGGGGATCAAAATTCAAGTGCAGAAACAGATTCCTCCCTTCTAAGTAGACCATTCTGCAGGTGGAGCAAGGTCAGCCTCTGGTGAGGGTAAGGAAAGCAGTACATGCATCTTGCTCCAGATCTTCTGGAGGAAGCAGCAGTCACTTTAGAAGGTTTAAAGGGGAATAACTTAGTAAGTCAGATGAAACGCAGAGGCTAGGTGGGGACTGAAGAGCAGTTCCAGCATCCAGAGGAGATCACTGCCTACATTGCTGCAGGGCAGGTGTTCAGGGCCACTCTGCCCCCTCCGCTGCTGCAGCACCTGCCTTGGGGTATTTCATAGAATTATTGGGAATTGTGGGTAATCCAGCTGGGATCTGGTTCAAGCAAAATATTAATCTGATCTGCTTTGGGAACCAATTTTACTGTCTTTATCCAAATGGAATCTCGAAAAATTCTTCTCCTGCTTCTAACCTAAATCCCCCTGAAATCTCAGTGGCTTTCCTTTTTATTGACTTCTGTGGCCTTGAAAGAAGTCAGCACCTTGAAGTGGTACCAAAACACTCAAATATTACGTTTGGCTGACTCCTTTCCCCTCCTTTCAGCATGTTTCAATAGTTCAATTTCCATTATATGTTTGGCTTTATTGTCTGCTGGACTTCAAGACATGTTAGCAGTAATTTTAACAGACTGAATTTTGCTGATGCCAAATTGGCAAAGATCATCAGGACAAAAAGAGGTAATAAAAGCAGCAGGATATTCACCTGATAGTAGTAGATAGTAGTAGATAGATATTCACACAAAAGTAGTTAGGCCTACTTTTGTTTAGCTCAATAGTTCATCCTTGAATTTTAAAAAGAAACTAAGGTACAGTTCTGTTCAAAATGGGGGGGTGGGGGACACGACTGTGTACAGAAACCGTGGGCAGATAAATAAATGATGCATATATGCACACATTTACATATGTACATAAATAACTCTTCTCATTGTACATATACCCACATAGTTCCTTACAAATGTCCAGCTTCACTTACTAACTTTTCCACACAGCTCAGTTAATATCAAGTTACAAAGCACATACTTCATCCTGTAAAGCCGCATTTCACCTCAGCTGTAAATTTTAAAGACCTGTTAAAACATTTGGAATTGACAATCCACATAAGTAAAGATAATCCACACTGAGTATAGCTTGCATATTTATCCTTTTAAATTATGATGTCCTTTATTTATAAATAAAGGTCACTGTATGGCAAAGGATTTACCAAAAAACCCCTCAAACAAACCCCCAAAACAAACAACAAAAACCCCAAACAAACAAAAAACAAAACAATCCCCCACCCCAAAAAACAAAAAAACCCCAACCAATACTGTAGACCTAATTTAAAAATGTACTCTATAACTGCTCTTCTTTCTGATTCAGGCACTGCTGTTATACAGCAGTTTGGATGGTTTGGGTTTTAAAATATCCCGAGTAAAGTTTTTGGGTGCATTAGGAGATTGCATAAGCACGGAATGGCAGTGTCCCAGCATGCTACATCATAAATCACATGGCGGGTTTTACTGCTTTCTTTATTAAACTGGCTCTCCATTTGTAGTGGATTGGTGAATTCAAATTGAGTCCTTTTTTTCATAGCATGCACCTGAATTTTACATAGGACACATTCGTGTGAAGCCTCTTGTACTTTTCATTGTGCTCTCCTGGATCTTAGATATATGGGTTAACACTGCTGCGTAAGAGCTCAGCAAATCTGCAGGATACTTTAATATCTTAGTTATATCAAAGCTCCTTTGTGAGAACAAATTTTGAAAACCAGTAGCATCCACTTTTGGGAAATTGGAATGAACTGAAATCAGAGACAAACAAAAAACCCCGACCTCTCAGAAATTCTCCAAGAGAACTGGACTTTTTTGCTTTCCAGAACTGTGTTCAGGAGTATCAGCCATTTCACAAACTATCAAATGAGTATTATGACTACTAACTGAAAAATACTTGACTTTCAGAAGCATAGGATTACTTCAGAAATCATTATTCACACTAAGTAATATTTATGTCAGCAACCCTATTCATTTCACATCACTGTTCTTTGTAACTGAGAATTGTAAAATACAGCCTTTAGTAAAAAAATAGAGATAATTGTATCCTGTGTGGTTTCATTCCTCTCCCACCCAACCCAGCTGATGAGACAAAAATGTATTCAATTTGTACGATTATAGATATTCCAGAAACTCTACAGGAAATTTTTTTTTCTCTCTCTTAGCTTTGGTCTGGTATCTGGGCAGCCATATTAATGACAAAAAAAGTTAAACCAGCTGCTGTTTTAACACTGGCAGTTCTGGTGGGGGAGGCAAATCCTTGCCTGCAGCAGCTCCCAGGCTCACCCCCATGTGCCATGTCTTCCCCTCCATCTGCCTGGGAGAGAAACCTGGGATCCATGAATATCCCAAGCTTCTTTTACAAAAAAAAAAAAAAAAAAAAAAAAAGAACCCCTTCCACCTCATTGCAGAGGAGAGCTGAGAGACTTTTTCTAAGTGGTTGCAATTTGTTTCTGAGGTCTCTGGCTACCAGCTCAGAGCTCTGCCTTAGAAACAAGTCCAAAACGGTGGACCCACCACTGGGAAGCCCAAACACGTGCTGTAAATGAAGCATCCCTCTGAAAACCATCTTTGAACTCTATACTAGCAACAAGAAGCCATGGAATCAAATAAAAAAGTACTTTAAAAAGGCAAACAAAGACCCTCCAGTGGTGTGAGAAGCCTTAACTCACATGTAGCTACACACCAGTGGGGGGCTTGGCTGTTGTTAGTTAGCAGGTCTTAGTCTTGAGTTCAGAGTTGGTTAGGAAATAAGTAGCAATTGATTATAAATCTTTCACATTACTGTATGTCCCTCTGGCAAGGAGAGTAGCTCTGCACCTCCCAGCACCTCCCAGCCTTTCCTCTGCAAGACAGCAGCACAACCAAGGACCTCCTTCTCCACTACAAGTGCTCAAGCCAGCCTACTCCTTGGGAACACAAGATCTTCCCGAAGTTTCTAAAGCTCTTTTAAAGCCTTTGAGCAGCTCTCAGCAGTGATGCAAGGTGGAGTTTGTTTTATAATATCCCTCAGTTCTTATGGGAGCTACACAAGCTTAATCCAGGCTAAGAGAGGTGATGTTCTTAAGAAATGGTGCAAGCAATTTTAAAACTAGATTTACCAACACTCATAACAAATTATTTAAATGGAACTACTGTAAAAATTGTGGTCTTTCATAATTTGTGCACTTGTTTTTTTCTAGTAACCCCTTCTCAAGCACTGCAAACAATCATTGCTAAGTTAGTAGCTAATACAGTGCTAAAACCATACTAATGACAATAAAGTTAAACCAGCTGCTGTTTTAACACTGGCAGTTCTCACTCCAATGTCAAAGACAGCTGACAGCATTCACTTTTGTGTAATATTAAGGCTTTATGGGACAATTAGCTTCCATAACACAGACAATTCTGCTCTGAAAGCCCAATGGAAGTAAATGGAGAAGTCCTGGAGCAGGTCCAAAGGAGGGCAACCAGGCTGGTGAAGGGACTCGAGCACAGATCCTATGAGGAGAGGCTGAGGGAGCTGGGGCTGTTCTGCCTGGAGAAGAGGAGGCTCAGGGGAGACCTCATCACTCTCTACAACTCCCTGAAAGGAGGGTGTAGCCAGGTGGGGGTTGGTCTCTTTTCCCAGACGACTTTCAACAAGACAAGAGGACACAGTCTTAAGTTGTGCCAGGGGAGGTTTAGGTTGGATGTTAGAAAGAATTTCTTTACGGAGAGGGTGATCAGGCATTGGAATGGGCTGCCCAGTGAGGTGGTGGATTCTCTGTCCCCGGAGATATTTAAAAAGAGACTGGCTGTGGCACTCAGTGCCATGGTCTGGTAACTGCAGCGGTGGGTCAAGGGTTGGACTTGATGATCTCTGAGGTCCCTTCCAACCCAGCTAATTCTATGATTCTATGATTCTGTGATTATAGGATTCTATGACTCTAAACACGTGCATATTTCCCACTACATTTCCCACGTGGAAAAGAGAACAGTCTGAGAGGTGACATGCAGCCCCAGGACCTACTCCTCCTGCACTTTTGAGTTGGTCCCATTCACGCCTTTTGTCTGACTTCTTCCTCCTTCAGTACACCATTGCACTGATGCTGCTGCACCCCCCAGCATGGGCAAATACATTGCTGTAAGCATAATCCAAAGGAAACTCATATGATTCAGATGGTTTCTTCCCACCTACTGTCACAATCTGAGCAGACAGATCCCTCTCTGTGATCCCCAATCTGAGATCCCTCATGTGATCATGGCCTTCCCAGCATCAATTACAAAAAGCAGGCTTTCTCTTGCTTCAGTAAGACTACTATGATCATAGTACAATCCTTAACTCAACCAGCAAAAGTTTTCTCTCCTCATAGCCTTGTGTTTATTGCAGTCCATTGTGCATCCTAGCACTGCTGAGTGTACATTGCAGAAGACATCATAAGTCAAATTTATCTTTCCAGTAGACCCAAGGCAAATGCACGTTCTCCCACTCATCGCAACCAACCATTTACCTGATGTTCTTGAATAAAGATAGCAGTTCAGAAGCTGGGATACCGAAAGGGTAATTTCTGTTCTCCAAAAGAGCAGCAGAACTGAGAAATCCTGCTGAGAAAGTCGTCTGTTGAACTGTCATGGAACTGCTTAATATCCTGAGCACTCTTGTGCTACACCCCGGATCCATCATTCTTGCAAGCTGCCATTCACAGTTACAGAATCATAGAATAATTTGGGCTGAAAGGGACTTCTAAAGGTCATCTAGTCCAACACCCTGCAGTAAGCAGGGATACCCTCTACTACATCAGGTTGCTCAGAGCCTCTTCAAGCCTCACCTTTAGTATCTCCAGGGATGAGGCCTCAACTAACACCCTGGGCACCCTGTTCCAGTTCTCCATCTATGCTTAATCCAGAGCATGTAATAACCTCTAGTTATTAATACTTGCAATAGGCACGTTGTGGGTCACCAACTTAAATATGGTTGGAACAGTGCCCTCAAATATGAACCCCTCCAAAATGTCCCCCTGGAACATCATCAATATTTAACAAGTCCATTTGTCCTGTGCCTCCCTGGTGCTTACAGGCCTGTTATAAAGACTCATGGTATTTCTTAAATAATGGACAGAAGCATCCCAGACATTTCTAACTACTTAGCAAAGGGATTCTCTCAGTTGGTCCCATTTATGTGTCCTCCAACTATCAAGAGCACACCTACCAGAGAGGAAGGTTCAGTTTTGTCCTTAACACATGCCAGATATTTCTGTCTGTCACAGTCTAACGCTGGGCTGGCAATTAACCAAGTGCAGATGCTCTCTAGTAATCCTCCTCCCCTCCCTGATGAAGAAGGGAGAGACAGTAAAGGAGAGAGAGACTTACAGTTTGGAAACTAAACTATACAGCTTTAATGAAACATGAAATTATAAAAAGGATAAATTATTAAATATATACAAATATTCAGAAAAACGATGCCACGTTCCTCCTTCTTCTCCCCCAGTAACTCTCAAGGCCCCAGGGCAGCCCTGGGAAAGTCCAGGCTGGACTTCTGGGGTCAGCAGCAGTCAGGAGATGGAAGCAGGAACACACAGATTCAGGTTGGCACAGATCAGGACCACAGGAAGATAAATGGATGGAATCCTCCCAGGATGCCAAAGCGAACAGGGACAGGTGAAGAAGAGTGAAGGCGAAGGGCAAAGAGTAAGGCCGAAGGAAAGGGAAGGGGTTTGACCCTCGTGATCCCTCAAATTTATACTGAGTATGACATGTATGGGATGGAATACTCTGTTTGGTCAATTTTGGTCAATTGTCTGCTTCTCTCTGAAGGGTTGCAGGTGTGGCCTCTTTACTCCTTTTCTCTTTCCAGACCATGAGATGCTCCTCAGAGCTGAGCAGTGTCCTTGTCTCTGCTACCAATCTCTAGCAGTAACTATAAACATAGAGTGTTACCAGTTCTAGAAGCAGACACTGAGAAACTTGCTGTTAATTTCATCAAGTACAGCTACTTAAAAGAGACTTAGCTGAAAGCAAAATTACAAGACAGAAAAATATCTCTATCCTGCCCCAGCAAGGACACCATTATCTTTTCTTAGGTCTGCAGGTAAGGGATTGCTTAATTCTCATGGGTCTTGCATGTGTGGCCCATTCCTTGTGTTTAAGCCCTAAAACCTTTCTGAAGTATTTGCTTTCAAACGTATTTTGACATGTCTCTCCACCTTCAGAGATTTGTCAGCTATGGTAGGAATAACACAAGTTAAAAATTCAGAGTCTCTGTTTCAACTTGAACATTTCCAGTGCCTGAATTTCGTTAAAGTTCTTAAGTGCCAGATATCTATTTTCCCTGAATCAGCCATTTAAAAAAAAAACATTAGTGGTGGCCATCAGGGATGGTGGTCACAAAATGGATTTGCCACCATCTAAGGTATGACCTCTCAACTAACCTCATGCATGTGCTGTGATGCATTTCACAACTAAACCAGAGGAAGATTTGGGCTGCATCAAAGGTGATGTAACCCAGCAAAAGATCACTCAGCCTTGGGATGAAAATAGGAGCCAAACCACTGCTCCTTTATCACAAGATGGCAACATTCAATGAAACTAATGTTGACACATTCCTAATCAATAAAAAACATGACACATTCAATCTCTTCAGGACTGAGCCAACCTGAAGGAAATTTTAGTTGCTGTTGAAGTTTCCCCTGCATCGGAAAAATATAAATCATTTGGCTCTTTTGATGTTCTCCCAAAGAAGAAAGACTAACCCTACACTTAAAAAGGCTGAGGACTTTCCTCTTTCTTTCACACAATCAAGAAGACCAAACTGAGATTACACCATCAGCCTTAAGCATTAGACTTAACCTGAGCAGCCTTTCAGCTGCATTATATCAAATATTTTGGATATTATATTATATGCTATGTATAATGTAGCCAATAGGAATATAGACATGCCAAACTATGAAAATTATTTCCCTGCTGTTTGGCAGACTCTACAGGCAGAGGGATTAGATTATGTTCTATTTTTTCTGGTTTGCAATATATTCAGACAACTGAATGGCTTTTCATTTGGTGCTTGTCCTGCAATTAATTTTTCATATCCTTTCTTTCAATGTTCTGAGGCTTTTTTTCAAAATCTAGTGCATTGTGTTTTGTCCTCCCTTGTCCTTCCATTTATGGGGAAAGAGGACATTCCTATTGCCTATAATAATCAGTGCATCTGCCAAGGGCTTCTTATTGTAGAAAGCTGCTTGTTAGCTTGGTATCCAAGCTCTTCCTATGAGCAGAGAGAGTGAAATCTTTTCTTCCCCTCCCAGCATGACCAGATTTGTAAGCATCGCAGCAGAACCTCAACAGGCACAGATCAGAGAATGTCTGCTTTGATCAATGTAATTCAATTTTATGCCAGAGTGAGATCTGGACATCTGTGGAGAGCATTTTCTTTGTTATCTGAGGTCTGAAAGGGCTGTCATGATTGATGGCCCTTTTATATGAACACTAACTTAGGAAGAGGCCCTGGAATGGTGATTGTGGCAATGGTTCATTCGTCAGAAAAATTACATAAATCTCTGAAAAAAAACCTTGTCACCAGAGACTCTGAATCATTCCTTCATTATTAATGGATGTCTTTTTTTTTTTCTTTTTCCAGCAGAATTAAGCTGCCATGCAAAGTCATTGCTGTGGAAGAGCAGACAATCTTTTAGTTAGCTACTCCCTTACCAGGCAATGACAATCATTGGGTGCTGTTTGCTGAGCAGTCAGGTAGAGCAACGATGGCAATCCAGGGTGCTACACAATGGTGGTAACCTTAGTTAGTGAGTAGGAGCAACCTGAGCCATCTCCAGGTCCCACACTTCAGCTCTAATTACATTAAATCCTGTAGATGTGACCAAAAGTGGCAAGCATGGGGTTTCTGTTGCCAAGCATGCTGTGCTGGGAGGCCGCAGTTGAGTACTCGGGTTATCTGCACAGGGAAATTATCATTCATCTTTCTTAGGAAAATGCAATTGTTTCCACTGATTCTACTAGTCAATCCCATACCACACTTCTCACTAGAGAAAGAAGACCTTTTAGCCTGGCATCTGTCCTGTCAGAGTTCCATTTCAGGCAGAAGCTATAGATTTGGAACCAGGAGCTCAGAAAATGCAGGGTGAATACTTCATACTCGATGTAGGAGGCTCTCAGAGCTGAGTGTGATCTAGATGATGCTGGCTCTGCTGTTCACATCCTCCTGCTCATTGTCCCACAGCTTTATACACACATTAAGTGAACTGGCAGGTAATTGAAGTTACTCACATGAGTGATATTTTATCTTCTGTGCTGTATACAAATATTCGTAAACTCCCATATGGTCTTTGGATCCAGGAACTCTCGTATTAGACCACCTTAGTGACACTCTTGATTTTTTGTTAACCTTTGAAGAAGGATCTGTCCAGAAGCAGCTTTGAGATTCCCAGGCACAGGAAAAGGCTGATGGGGCTGACATATTTAAAGCCGAATTCTATCCTGAAGCACACAAATGCCTGCTCTACCTGCTCCATCTTGGAACATTCCTTTAAAAAGAAATAAATAATTAAAAGAAACCGCATCCTGTAAAAGAAACAATTATTTAAATTATGCAGATTGATGATTAGTAAAGCATTTCATCTAAGCTAAAGCACATATAGCAACCTACAGAAGAGTGAAAAGAACTGAAGATGCTGTGAAAGACAGGTGGCTCCAAGTTGGGATATATGCTCATACTTTTCAGTTTCTCTCTTCATAGATATTTGTTAAATTAGTTATGACTAAATTTCAGAAGACTCTCTTCTGGGCGCAAGCAACTTGTTTGAACCTCTGTCTGCTTTCAGATCTCACAAGAGGCAGGTTTGCATGTTTTGTTATTATCCATTTATACTGATGTAAAAAAAAAAAAAAGAGACAAAAAAGAACAAAACAATGCCGAGCATTTATTTATTTATTTCTAACATGAGAAAGGCTATATGATTATTAGAAAGCAATTAGGGTTAATTAATTAATTGTAAAACTTTGACATAGGTTTCATTTCATTGAGTTTTAGGTGAAGGCTTCATTCCTCAGAGTTAGTTATGAGAAAACTGCTTATTTGTGCTCAGAAATCCTCTCTAGCTAACAGTACTGTTAGAAATGCCCAAATCTGAAGGAAGATAACACTGTGGAGCTAGAACTCAGGTGTCTGCCTGCCCAGCCTTGCACCCTGAGCAGTCACTACTGCATTTTCAGTAGAGTTAGGCTGACACTAATGTTGAGGCTCAAGCCTCATATACTGAATAGATTTCATGGGTAAAACACTACATAACCTCCAGTGCACTGATTCCCACAGATATTCTGCTGTCTGATCCAGATGTTTCTTTATGTTTTATGGAATGCAATATGTATAATGTAGCACACAGACTTGGGAATACCCAATGTGCAAAGAACTCTGGTGGGAGAAGTGAGTTAAGTATTGCTGCTACTAGGCTACTGAATCTTGCCTCCAACAGCTTGTGTTCATACCATTATGTTTGCCTGCTTGAGCAAATGGATGCATTGCTTTAATTTATCAGTATGATTAATAATATTGGTCTACTTCAAAACTTTCCCAGTTGAGCTTTTGGCCAATTTACCTGCATGCTGCCACAGTTCATACATGGATGGATCACACAGCCCATTGTATGCACACATCCTACACGAGGTAAAGATGGGCAGATTGAAGGAATCTGCTACATCCAGGAGGCCCTGTAAGCAATAAAAACATGACAGATAGTCACAACACTTCTGTTAGGGAAGCACCTGAATATAATATTTACTCATTTATGTTTGTGGAAATAGAAGTGCATTTTCTCAGCATACAAGGGGAGTAGGGTTAGAGTAAGCAGTCTACACTTGGTCTGATTACCTTGGTAATGAGTGCAGCAGGAATCCCTCTGCACTTCCTACATTCAGGGCAGACTACAAGCAGTAGAAATAAAGAGTTTAGTAGTTCTTTGCCTTTCCTTTTCCACCTTTTTAGGCAAGTATTTGATCTTTTCATCTCAGGTAGTAGACACCACAGCAACGTGGAATGTGTACACTGGAATACATACAAGAGAGAGAGAGATCTGGAGTGAAAACTGATTTTTATCATGTAGCATACAACCTTGCTGTCTCCAGCAGCCAAGGCTCTGTGACCTGCAGGAAAGCATCACATCTCCCCCCCCCCTGCTAAGTTCCTAGGGCTCCCTGTTGATTATACTCCCCCAAGGATTGGCCTAGCACATCATTAGCACCTCAGGTATGCACCCAGACCCAGGAGCTGGGAATCACTCCGTGTTCTCCCAGGTTACAGGTAAAAATAATCAACTTGCACACCTGCTGTGTGATTAATATTTTGCAACACCAGGAACAGCTTAATATGAACAGGGAGAAACAAGGTTAGCCTCCCACTCTGAATATACAGAAAACTAGAAGGAGAATGCAACTATCCATGTTATACAGGCTCCCACTGGGCCAAATGGAGCTAATGACAGAGAGTAGAGGCCTCCTAACATCTTTCTTTCTCATGCTTTTCCTTCCTTTTTTTTTTTTTGCATCCCCACATGAAATCCACAACTGAGAAAACTACAAGTTTGTCTTTACAATAAATCTTCTGATGTTGTGTGCTCATAAAATACTATGAGAACATTTGTGGTTTATGTCTTCCAGAAAATTATATTGTTGTGCCTCAAGATGGGAGAGGTAAGATCAGACTTAAAGGAGCCGCTTTCAAGAAAATCAACTAAATGACAAGAGCTGAAAAAATGATGGATGAACAGGAGAAAGACTACACGAGGGACATTGAGCAAATCACCTGACAAGAAACACCATTCAGACAACTTCTATAAACAAACAATATAGAAAGAGTCTCCAGAACAAAGTGGTCTGTAAGCAATACATTGATTCTAGACTGACAACATTATCTCTGAAGGGAAGCAAAATACTGGAGGAAATGCTCAATAGGAAGAAAAATAAGTTGCTTAGGCTAACCCACACAAAGGTGGAAAAAAATCATAAGACAAACCTTTGATAGATAACTTTTCTTTGCCTCCCCATCCATCTATTACCATTTGAGCCTAATCCAAGTGTCCGAATACTGAATGTGAGGTTTTCCAAAGTTCTCTGGTGAGTAGTTTGTCACTTTAGGGTAGATGCTGGCAATACCCATCACTGTTTACTGTATTGTCATATGCATTACAAGGTAAGTGAAGCCCTTTCATTGAGTTAAACTGCAGGGTAGCAATTGTTTCAACCTTAATATGTATTTTAAGATAATTGGCAATGAAACTTCTAAGATGTCAAACATCTAAGCATATTTTGGCTTCAGCTTCACACACCTTCCTGAAAAGAGGAGCTTTATTAAGAAGCAGCACAGGTACCCTATTCCACCCCCCATACTCCTTGAAGCTGAAAGAGAAATAAAATACACACACTATATGTTTCAAAAGCAATAATACCATTGTCCCTCTGCTTTATAAGGCAATAATCCAATTCCCCAAGCCACTGACTGGCTTCAGAATTTACCCCTCACAAATCTTAAGAATTCTTTTGTAATCCAGAAGGGCAATGATACTACCACAGAAGTATGTGGAGTATTTGTTCACCAGGTTGCAATAGCTCAACTTAACTTTTCACAAGTCATATTTCTTGTAAAATCATAGTATCGAATAAATGAGGAAATACTGTGGAATTCAATTATTTATATACATGGAGGACCTGGCAACGACAACCAAACAGAGGAGTTCATCTAGAAAACATAACACAAAGGCATGATTATGCGAGATTAATTCTTCATGCCCAGTATTCTGTCCTGCAAATCAGAAAAACTTTTAAATAACCATATATTTTACTGTGTAACCAACATGAGGAACACCTTGTCAATTAACAATCAAGTTTTCCTTTTGTACAGCTTTGATTTGAGTGAAGTGTTGAGCTCAGAAGAGATAGATTACCAAGTGACTTGGGCTAGTTCAGGGCTACTGGAGTGCATGATGGTATGTGACTAAAGCTTCACAGGAATAGTTCTGGGGGACCCAACAAGGCTGGACACTACAGGAGTAACTCATCTTCACATAAGGCCCAGTCTGAGTAGGGTGTCAATATGCATCTGCCCCTTTTCTTTGCAAACCAACTAGTGCCAAGTCTCACTGAGTAGGGGCAGGCAACAAAAAGCACCTCCAGAAAAAACCCACAATAAGTAGCTTGCAGATACTGACAGTCCAACCTGCTCTCTTTGGGGTGATGAGAGCTTCAACAGGGAAAGGGTCAGTGGTCCTGGTGGTGAGAGAGCTGATCCCATGAGACATGTAAGGGGGTGCTATTAGTGCCAACTTGCAAGAAATGCAAAAGAAACCAAGTAATTGGAAGCAGTGCCATCCCTGACTGCCAACATCACGCCTTCTCTATGTATCCACATCAGCTTGAAGATCCATAACCCCTGCAGGTACCCAACAGAGTACATATCTACAGTAATCAAGTCTTACCTTGCCGCTTTGCAGTAACTGTTTGCTTCTTTTATCTCCGACCAGCACCTACTTTCATTGTGAGGTGATAACTGCCACAGAGAGCTTTGTAAAAAGCTTATGTTCATGAAGGAATTTGTATTAGATACTGGTTTGTGTGACTTACTGTATTTTGTAAGGGGTTTTTTCCCTTTGGGAATTGTGTGTTATTAATGAGCAGTTTTATGCTTTCCTTCTAGTATATGTATATCTTGTAACTTATGTTCTTTTGTTTGTTTTCTTCTGTTCTCTATACAGAGCCAGTTAATATAAGGTAGATACTCTCTGTCTGAAATTCTGATTTTGCCTACCAATTAATTTATGGATAAATACATCTCGTAACTGGTGAACAATTGTTCATTTTGTCATTATAATCAACT
The DNA here is from genome assembly GCA_038090715.1 of Florisuga fusca. Taxonomy (NCBI): domain Eukaryota; kingdom Metazoa; phylum Chordata; class Aves; order Apodiformes; family Trochilidae; genus Florisuga; species Florisuga fusca. The sequence goes on from JAAWXA010000019.1 coordinate 9,774,938, forward strand.
AATAGCCTCTCTCATTTAGCAAAACAGGAGATCCTGAATAAGACATTTCCCTCCCAACACCACTATTGGCCCTTCTCACTTAGTGTTTGGAACATTATAGAAGAGCACTGGCTATACAGCCACCTGAACATCTCAGTCACCTATGCAGCTGTGCTCTAGTATCCCCCTAGTGCTCTACTTTTACCTGATCAAAATTTTGGTGTACCAGATAAATCACGATGATTTCTAAATTTTACTTATATTTACAGAGATAATTGATTCTGTATTCAAAACTGATTTTGAATACAGAAACTGATTCAAACACAATAATTCTCTAAATGAAAAGACCTGTTCTAAAATAGATATCTAAATATCTATCGAAAATATATATCTATATCTAAAATAGATATTTTTTTCTATGCCTATCCCAATATGGGTGGAAAACCAAGAGAGGGTATCACAGAAGGGTATCATTTCATTGCACACCCTATTTAACAATGGCAGCTCTCTGTCTCAGTAGCTGCTAACAGCCTTCATGCTCCTGAAGCCTCTTTCCTTGTCCAGCTCATTTTCTCTCTTCTGTTTCACTGAGAATTACGTGTCCAACTTATTAATAATTGCTGTGTATAACATAGGACATAAAAAGATAAGTTACAAAGCTTGTGCAGGACTTGGTGTTGTAATTAACCATCTTTCATGCCTGGTTATTGATCTTACAAAAACACAAAATGAAAAGAATCTGGTCTCTTAATGTACACTTCAGCGTATTGTAGCAGCTATTTTAGACAACTGTTTTAAATAGATTTATTATGGCTGTAATTTTTGAGGACTGTCCACTTGAAGAAGCGATGAAGTATCATGTAACAGTGATTTTTGAAGTCAGTTCTATTTCACACCAGTGATGCTGTATCGAAAGTAAAGTAACAAAAACCAAAACCTCACCCACTATCCAGGAAGAAACATCTTTTCTCAGCCTTGAAAATTCTCTTGTATAAGACAGGCATTTCTTCCAGTCCTCCTTTTACCTAAATAGTAAATCTCTAAGGAGATAATAGATGCAGTACAATAGCCTATCTTAATAGTCAGCATCAAATTTTAGGCTAATTAAGCTAACTAGAAATTCTAGGGTTGCAGTGATTTCTCACTCTTATGAATACATTGACAATAAAACTCTTCATATAACACTCGATGTTTGAAACCAATATGTGCCAGTGTCCAGTGATTTGCTAATCTAGATTTGATCTAATCCTGTCCTATTCTTTGCAGCATTCTCTAACTTCATATTATGAATCACGTCTTTCTAAAGTGATTGCCAAGTAAACCAAAAACATGTTTTACATTGCTATGACATTGCTCTTGTCTTTATATACAGTAGTTTTTATAAGGATGTCCTTAGGTTTTAATAAATGAGTGTAACGTAAACTAATCTCTGTAATAAAACTTGCTTTAGTGTTTCAAAGTCTACCTGGAATAGCCATAGAGATTTGAGTTTCTGCTTTTGTTCAGTAGTTTCAAACTTCCTGGCTTCCTTCCCATCTGCAGTGGAATTCCCAGATATCAGTACTCCGTTGTTTATAAAAGTGGTTTATACAAGGGGAATCAAAGCGAGTGTATTTAATGTGAAGAATTATGCTTGGGTTTGGAGGGGGAGAAAGCCCTCCAAAACCAAACCATACCATGCACACACAAACACACAAAAAAATGCTAAAGGCCCTTGCATAGATAAGTACATAGTCCATTTTGTTTACATCACATTTCTAGCAGTTGCTTATACCAGATACTGAAGTGTGAGACACTGAACACACATTGCTAAGAAATAAACAATCTTGCCACTACTCAAGGTTAGCTCAGAAGGCCAAATGTACAACTGAGCAGAAAGAAAGCAACATTTTTTTTTCCACACACAAAGTATTCTGTCCTGCACAGATGTTATGGTGGGTCCCCCCACCCAGCTGAGGAAGAGGTAAATACTGTTTAACTTGCTCTGTACAAAAAAACAGGACCAACAGTTCTCAAAGGCAAGAGATTTATTTTTTTTTCCCTGCCAGGCTGAAGGATTTAGACAGTTTTTCCAGAAAGTTTTAGACTTTCTGAAATCTAGACTTTGTGTTCTCTCAGGTCCCTTTGTCACCTATGGTCTGGTGGAACATTTGCCAATGTTCCAAAACTATTAAGCATACTGAGCTGAAAATTTGGCTTTAGGACTGGTAAAAGTGAACATTTTTTATAACTGGATTAGGCATACAGGCACACACAAAACTAACAAAACAAACAAATAAAAAAATGGTGTTTTCTGTTTTTAGCTTTGCTTCTGCTTAAAGCGTCTCCATTCATCTGCTCCTCAAAAACATTTTGGTAATATATACTTTGAGTCTAGGTCCTAACAAAGGGCATGTCCAGGAGCTTTTTGCTGGGGGGCATACACTGGAGACTTCTTACGTCTCAGTTGTTCTGGCTCTTCTCTGTCCTACAGCTCCCAAGCATGAGTTTTCTGAGGCTGTTGTCCTGTCCAGGACAGATTGCTGATGTCCAAGTGAAATGCTGACACTTACAAACACTGGATATACCTTTTGACATTAGAAATTACACTTTTCATACCAGATCACTAATCCCAGACTAGAGACAGTGCTGCAAGAATACAGCATAGAATACAGCAAGAATACCTGGACAGTCAAAAATACAGAAATCTTAAAGCAAATTTTAAAAAAAAGTAAAAAAAGGAAATCCTTTGTAATGCCAGTTATTCCATGTAAAATGGTTCATTCATTTCTGCTGCTTCTATAACTATGCACATCAGATAAAAAACAGAAAAAGGATGATTTTCATTAAAACAGTGCTTCAGTAATTCTTAAGTTTTTTGCAACTGTATGAGACTACAATTACATCCAGGTATTTTGAGATGCATGGAGATATATTGCATAAAGACAAAAGACAGTTTTAGAAATGCATAAATTTGTAAAAACCCAAATAATCACAACCCACTTCCCTTCTCAAACTGCACTTTCCATTATGAAACCAGCTAAATTTACAAGACAAATGAGAAATGGTAAACAGACGTATTGGGTGTCTTACAGCTCCCTTACCAAATTTCACCAATTTTTACAGCACGCTTCTAGTAACTGAATAAAAATTATATTCAACACATTATGCTCATCAGGAACAGATTTTATATATGAAGTGAGCAAATTAAATATCTCTGGAATTTCCACAGAAGATGTAAAAATGCTGATAGTGACTTGCAGACTGCCACTACCAAGCCAAATCACAAACAAACAGAAGCAACGCAGTTCTTTTAAGTGTTTGTTCCTACTAGAAAGCAGCAAGGGGGGATGATGGGCTGGCTGTTCACACTTACAGAAGGGCAAGGAGAGAAAAGGTATCTCAGGTTTGGTATTTACTTCCAAGAAAACAAAAGCCTTGCCCTCTCATCTAAGTTATTCTCAACAGTTAATTTAATTTTTGAGGAAAGCAGAGTCTAGGAGGGGAAAATATACTCAGATATTAGGTATGTGTGGGTGTTCATGTGTAAGTGTATATTGGCTTGAATTTCCCGATCAGAATTTTAACTCTCTTCTAGAAACAGCTGAAGTATACAGACCCTCGAGCTCTTACCAAATTTTAATTCATCATTTCATCCTCAAGTGCAATTCCACCGCTGGTGTTTATTTGTGAGGATAATGAAGAATCAGCGGGATTTTATAAAGAACAGAAAAATCATGTAAAGAGAGGGAAATTCTTCTGCCTCTCTTCTCTACACTTCCATGAGCTATCCTTTGCATCTTTCTTTTTTGTACTTTTCCAACAAAATACAAAGTGGAAAGAAAGCATCCTGGTAGAGACACTTTCCTTGGATAAACACACTCTAAGTAGCCACCAAAGAAAAAACAATTGTCAATTTATTCAGGAAGGAAAAACAGTATCCCTCTGCCTTATCTGCTATTACTATGCAGATATAGGAGCTCAAAGAGATTTCATAACCTTTTCCTTTTCACTAACCACATGGATGTTTGTTAAAGCAATATATCTCTACCTAATAAAAAAATGTAAAAATCCCTAAACCCTAAGCAAAGAAATCTTGCAATGCTGTGAGTCTCACATTATAGGTTTTCTAATATAACCCACACAAATGCCACATGAATAAAAAGTAGTACTGCTTAAGCTCACAGTCAAAATTTGATTGATTTCCTGGGCTGCAGGTGAGCAGCACCGGAGGTGACTTTTGAGGTTTGTGCTGTGTAGTCATCATTCCTCCATTTCTTATCTTTTTCCAGCACTTCCATATACAACAAGCTACTGCTCTGACCTTAACAGGCAGTGTTCTTTCACACACCTATGGATACTCCAACCCTCCCCAAGACCCAGCCATGCCTTCTGGCCCTGAGAAAGCAATACCTAGCCTCAAGGACTAGCTGCTTCACCTTCTAAAACATTGTCCCTCCTAGTCTGCACATGAATGCCTTTTATTTTTAGCTGACACACCATTAGCTGGTGGCTAAGCCTTGTTGACTGCTCCTTTTTCTCCAGTAACTCAGTCTCACAACAGCAAAAGTTGTACCACGGACATCCAGAAGTGCCTGAAACTGAGTCAGGACTGAAATAAAATAGGAACACTTGGACTACCTGAACACTGCATCGTTCTGGTTTAACTCCTCCTCCCATTTCCCAGTGCCCAGACAACAGGAAAACAGACTATGCTATTACAGGGGAGAATCAACCATATTCAGAAATCACCTTTCTTACCACCTTTCTGCACCCGCATCATTTTGCAGATAAACACATATTCCTTGCTGGGAGAAGTGGACAAATCTGGCAAATACAGCTTTCTGTTTCACTTCTTGGCAGTTAAATGGAGGATATTTTGGCTGGACTGTGGTCTTCACTCATGTCTCTCCAACTGGTGCAAAATGCCTGTTCTCACATTCCTTGCAGACCCACATTTGCAGTCAACTGGAGGTTCAGACTTGTAAGGTGAGATCCCATCACAGGGAGCACCTGAACTTCCAGCATACTCTGGACTTATCCTTGGTCCTAAAAGAGACTCTGACAGAACCATGCTGAACTCCTGCAGCCTGGTGCTACCAGCAGATTTCTACACTGTTGGTGGCCACTCTTCAAGGTGTGATCCGGGGTCCTTAGTGCTCTCCTTTCCAAACCCTATAACACTGCCATTGCCTTTGCCAGCTCTCCCCTTGTCACAGGAGTCTTCTGCCAGCCCCACCACAGCTCCTAGCCCTCACTCCATCACCATTGAAGTGTTTCCCTCCTGTATCCTAGGAGCCAGAAGCACCCATATGAACTGAGGAAGGGAGCAGCTGTTAACACTAAAAACACTTTTAAGTGCATGCTTTGCATTTGCATTTTAAAACCACTCTCTGCTGTCCAGATGCTATCCAGTTTGTACGACAACGTTTGGCTTCAGCTTTGCTGCTGTCCAGGCTCTGCTGAGATGAACTGAGGAGACAAACCTCAGGGAGCTGGCAACCAGCAAATAAACTTTGGAGCAGAGTAGGGTAAAAATACTGGAATCTGAAGGAAGGCCAAGATGTATGCCTGCTAGCTGTGAGCGAAGAACTCTCTAAGCCAGAGGGAACCCAAACTCCTCTCGTTGTCAGCAGGGCTGTTTGTGTGTGTCCAAGTAGCAGCTGCAGGACTGAGTCAGGCTCCTTTCCCACTGCAAAGTCCAACATCCAGAGACTGCCTCAGATCAAAATAGCCACTCTTCATCTGAAATCATTAGAAGTCATCTGGCCCAAACCCAAGAAATTTCAGTCTGGTTGGCTGAGGCCTGCTGGGCTTAGGCTCATCTTTGCTGTGCCATCTCCCACCTCAAGCCTTTAGCTCAGCCACCCTGTTCAGCCCTGTGTGTTCCATCTCTAATTCCTCCAGAATTGCTAGAGGAGCATTACAAATGGCTACTCACTGACATGCACATAGAAAATGACAGAATTCACAGGAAAATGTAAAATTGGATAGTGTGGTCGAGGCTCCTGCAAAAACAGGAAGTTTTTGCCAAAGCAACTGCAGATTTGCAATTTCGTGCATGTGGTCAGGTTTCTTGGCCAAAAAACCACATCGGCTTTAGCAGAACTACCCACGGGTTTCCATGTGCTGACCAGCTCCAAGGCACAAAGGCAGGGTTTGACAAACATGGATAGAACTTAGGTGGGGTACATGTGGTGGCAATGAGACCTTAGCAGCTCAGCATAGGCCCTGAAGTTCATAGAGCATCCAGAGATGAGAGTATAAAGCAGAAGGCTGAACTACTTCTCACCATGGACTGAATCAGAGGGAGGAGACCAAGAAAATACCCACTCTGCAGGACATTGCACAGTATTCTTTTCAGGCCCTCCTAGGAGGGCCTTCTTGGATGTAATATGAGGGAATTCTTCTAATATCTTGATGCAGAAAATCTCTAGAGTATGACATGTGCCTAATAAAACAGCAAAGTCAAAGCTTCAGCCAGAGCTTTATGAGAACTGTGTGGCTAATGTATTCCCAGCTTCTGCTGCTTTAATTCTGCCTTGGTGAAAAAGAAAGGAACTCAGTAAAGGGGTGGTAATTAATTCTGCAGCAATACTAATAAGGGAAAGTTTGGTTTTAATAAACAAAATGGAACTACTGACTTAACACAAACATACTTAGAAGAGCAGGACACCTCAGAAACATTTATATTACAAGCAAGAACAAAGCAATAATAACCACAGGAAGTATTGCTTGCTTTCTGGTGATTAATGAACCCCAGGAAAGAATAAAGTACATTGTCTAAGCTTTTCTTCCCTGTTACCCCCAAATTGAAATGCACAAAGGAAAAAAATGCCTACAGTGAAAATGAAGCCAAAATTTTGCTATGGGCCTATGCTACCATCAGAATAGATGCCAAAATTTTCTATGGGCCTATGCTACCATCAGAATAGATTTAGATCCTCCTCCCTAAGGAGCTCAAATTATTTCTGTTGATAAATGAACAATAAGGAAGGCCTCTTTCTTCACTGGAAATTCAGTGAGGGGTTTGCACTCCCTGTGCTTTCAGGTTCTGGCAGCAAATTAAAAGTCCCAAAGCTCTCTGGCCAGTGCAGGAGAAGGGTGGGTGAGAGATCTGTCCCTCTGCAGCAGCTTCTGGACACTGCCTGGACCTCTGTGATGGTGTGACCAGGTGCCAGGGAGTGTGTGTGCAATAATCCATGTGCTCAGCTCCAGAGGGAAAGAAAAGCACAAAAGGAAAAGACCCCAGCTTCCTCAGAGATGACCAAAAGGAGGCAACAGACAGAAAGCAAAAAGTTTCACTCCAAGTCCAAGATGAAAGTTTCATTTCAATTGAGTATTTTTCCTATTCTCAGTGTCTGCCTTCAAAAGGAAACTCAAGGACCAAAGAATAAAAGGTGCAATTTTTTTTGGAAACTACAATACATACCAGGCACATTACTACCATGGCATGGCATAAGCACCAAGATACACATATGTCCCATGAACCCTGATTTTGGTATTAGTGCTAATGAATACCCAGCAAAAAATAGATAAAAATCCCAAGAAATCAGAGCTACCACCAATAGCTCAGAAAAGGGGTAGGAAGTTTTCAGGCAACGTATTTCAGCAGCTCAACAGAAGTAAACTTAAATAATAAGTCACTCTCAGGACATGTAAAGGGACATCTGAAGGAAAGCAGAAAGAGAGAATTTTGTAATACCCAGTGTGAATCCCCAAAATAATGAGCTTTATGGATATTCCTTTGAAATAGAAAACAATCATTCATTCCAGCTGTGTTCACATCCTTTTTGCCTTCCAGGGTTAATCTGCTGAAAAGCTTTTAGCTCAGATTAATGTATATTCAGCAGCCTCTGGACTTTTTCTATTTTATGCAAAAATTTACACACCCCAAACAAACAAACAGCTATCAGCAATAACACAGTAGTAAAAAAAGGAACATTTCAATTTGAACACAATTCCCACAACATTGAATTTAATTCTGGAAGAATAAAGTGAATTGAATTTTTTTTCTAAAGAGAAAAAAAAGAAAAAGGGGTATGAAAAAGGTTCCTAATTAAGGTCTGCTAATTTATAGCATTGCTTAGCACACAAGGAGATTAAAGGCTTAAAAGCTGGGAGCTTAAAGCTGCCAATTTCCTGCATGGTATCAGTAGAGATAGCATCAGCATGGTAAGTGATCCCACCTATGACATCAATGGTTTCACCTCATACCAGCAAACACCTTAAAACCTTCTGCAGAAAAAGACACCCTTCACTTGGGTCTGTTCAATCACCAGGCTTGCATTTGTGCTTAGCAAGTTCTGAGGCAGGGCTAAAATTTTTTGCCACCTTGCTGGCTCTTTCAAGCTCCCACACAACTGATAAACACACTCACCTTCAGCCCAACCACCCCATGCACCTCATCCCTGGGATGTGATAAGCAGGATGTGGTGGGATGTGGCAGAGAAAACCCTGTTCAATTTACTCTATGCCTTCCTTGCTGACCCCCGTGCCCCCAAGCAAGAGGTTTATTAAATTCTTGACCCCCGTATACACAGCGATCCCTGCCCAGAACCTGGCTTAGACTCACCCTACCCTGCCCTGCCATCTCTGTCACCAGAAGAGGTGGTGGGAAGGATGTTTTATATCTGAAATAAGTAAGCCATTTGCTGAAGAAAGCCAAGATATTTGTTAGATGTGTAGTACTTTTTAAGGCAAACAAGTTGGGGAGGTCAGACTGTCAAATAGGCATTGCTTACAGCCCTGGAGATGTGGGGTGGGACCCCACATCTTCCCCATCCCAAACTGTTCAGCAGGGGTTCTGCATGTCACTAATGGGGCACCTCCCCAGTGCCATGGTGCCAGGCCTTCTGATATCAAATAGGAAATGGAAACAGATGAAGCACTGCTCCACTGCACCTGGCTCTGGCATCAAAGTTTCCCTATCAGAACCTGCCAGGTGGCTGGAGGCCAAGGGGGATCAACAGATAAGGACAAGGCATCAAGGAGCTGCCCCTCTGCCAACCCAGTCCCCCGGAGTGAGGGAACCCAGCAGCCCCCATGCAGCAGCAGGACAGGCACCTGGTCACCATGGGCTTGCTCACAGATGCTGAGGTGCCACCTCTGCCCCAGGTGGTTTGATGTTGAGGCAGGGGACTAGGAAAGCAGAACAACTTGCCAAAATCTGCCCCCTCCCCCCGGCCCACAAAAAGAAAAAAAACAAAAAAACCCCAACATAAAATCTTGATCCCCATGGCATGCTTCACCCAGACCACCTGCTAAGCATATAAAGCAGTAAGAGTAGACATGGATTATATCCCAATAAGAGACCAAGATGAAAAATGTGTCACTCTGCATCACTCCCATAATGAAAAAAAACAAACATGCAAGTGCACATATCTAAGCTGAAAACGTGAGACAAAACATCCTTGACCACAACCGAGTTAAAAAAACAAACCAAACAACCCAGATGGCACCACCAATCCGACTTTGATCTGGTCCTGACATGCCAGTTTTTGAAGCATCTCTCTGTGCCTTACTGGATTCCTTGGTGCACTGCCAAATATAACCCAGGTGTATTCAACTTACTATTTATTTACTTTTAAACTTCCATATAGAAACTTTACTTCTAAACTCACTATATAGAAATTTTTAGTGCCAATTTACTATTGTGTCTTAGTATGCAGCTAGACATGGTAACTCTAAATGTCACCTTTCCTTAGCAGGAAGGATTTCTTCCTTAGCAGAAAGAAATAATATACTTTTTAATGTAGAGTTCCTGTCCCTCCACATTTAATTAACAACCAACAACTATTCAAATAGTCACAACCTCTGCATAAGCCTTGTGATAAAAGGGACTTTTCTTTTTGAGATTATAAGCAAACTGTTTCCAACTCTATGGACAATATATAAACAGGGACAAGGATAACTTTCCAGAAGAGCACCACAGAATAACAGAGAAAGTCTGAGGTGTGGTAGGAGGTTAGATAAAGGCTGTGCAGAAATGCTGACCTGCTCAAGTTCTATGGATAATGTTAAGTCCATGAACCAATGAGCACCACTACCATATCATAAGGTCCATATGTATTAGATGGGTACACACAGGAGGTGGCCAGAATCCAGACATTTTTTTCACTGACACCTTTTTTGGTCAAAAACGGTGCTTTGGTTCTACCAAAACCAGAGCACTGGAGTGAGATAATCTCATGAAAATGAAGTTAGACCTTATTCAATCAGAAATGTTTCAGAAAGATATATTCCAAAATAGATACAAAACCAAACAAAACCAAAAAACCCACACCAAACCAAAAAAAAAAAAAAAAAATCCAAAGCTAAACAATTATAATTTTCAAGCTGTATGTACAACATTCCAATTTGTTCTAAAGTTTGAAATGGGAATAAAATTAATTCTTACACACGGTCTCTGCAAATGCTTAACTTGGAGTGAGGAGGGGAGCTTCCCCCTAGATTCTCAACATTTTTGCAGAGTGAACCAATCTGTTCTTTGATCAGCACTACTAGCAGATCCATGCTTTTCAACACTGAAGTCCTTCTCTGTGCTGATACACAGAAAATGCATATCTGTTAGATCACAAGGGAAATTTAACTGCAGCTGAAGTTTATGCCTGCAGGATGGGATTTGCCCCTGTCAGTAACTAACACATGAACCAGGACAGACATTTTCCATGGCCTTGCTTTTGTCAGGTTATAAAAAGATCAGACTTAAATGTTATAGCATAAAACTGCTTTTGTTTATTAACTATTTTTTTTTTTAAATAACGAGGGAAAGATTTTCCAACATCAGCTTACTAGGAAAATTCTTCAGCATGATCAAAAGTGCTGGCAAGGAATGGCAAATTCCATCACAGAAGTTGTGGAATTAATTCCCCTAACACGTGTAAAAACAATTACCAGAGAAACTGGTTTGTTTACTTGGTTTTTTGGACCTAATGGAAACGCCCTGGAGAGTAACTGCAAGAGCAAAAGCCTAACTGCATCCAAACCAACCTGTTCAAAGGAACCATTCAAAAATGCTTACACAAAGAGGGAAACACATTTCCAAACGTGCCAGGGCACTGCAAGATCCAAGCACCTCATTGGCAAATGGACTGCTAACCATACTACAGCTAAGTCACAACACGCATTTTACAATGTACCAAATCACAGCCTGCAAAACCTTAAAATAGGAACGTATTAGGCAAAATAACATGTCAACAAAGCTAGAACTTGTAATGTTTAATAAAATCATGTAATGACAAGATTTGAGGTGGTTGAAAAGAGGCTCAGATATTGTTGCTATTCCTGTATCACTGCTACAATTGCATTTCTACCTCCTCCTTTTCTGACTATTAATGTTTGCTGCTGGTTTTGTCTAAAAGCAGAGTGATTCAGCCACATATCAGGGGCTTGCAACCATAAAACTAGAAGGATTAGTATGGGTTAAATCATCAGATGTCTTCTCAATAATTCCAAAGGTAGGATTGTAATGGTAGACCACTCAGAAAAGGAGGACTCCTGATCTTTTAGCCTTTCTTGAGGCACTGCTTCCAAATCTGTTCAGATTCTCTGCAGCCTCCTAAGAAGTGTTGTGAATTTATCTTCAGAAAATATCACAGTCTGATGTCTTCATCTTTTACTACTTCCAGAGATCTGAGGTTACCCTGAAGCAGCAGGATTTCCATGTCAGCATCCCCCCTGAAACTGCTTTATTCCTCACAACATCTTCTACCAATTTTATCTTGGCAGGTTTACTGCAAGAAAGAAGAAAGACTCCAAGAAGCAGCCTCGTGCTCCTAAAATGTTAAAAAAAAAAATAAAAAAATCCAGGGTCCTCTGAGTTCAAACTACCTATTCCTCTTTGCATAAAACTCAAAAGCTAGCCCCTCTGAAAAGCTAGAGTGCACAATGTGCCATTGTTGAGGTACCACTGAAAAATTCAGCCACTGCAGTTTCTCAGCATTGGATATCGACCCTTTCCAAGCATGTGCAGCCTCATGGCAATACACATGTCCAGCTGAGGCATCCGCAGCTACAGAGGGCAAAAAAACCCAAAATAACTGCCAGAAAGCTCATTGTTTGTTAGAATCATAGAATCGTTTATATTGAAAGGGACCTCAAAGATCATCTGGTCCAAACCTCCCTGTACGGGCAGGGGCACCTCCCATGAGACCAGGTTGCTCAAAGCCCCATCCAGCCTGGCCTTGAACACTTTGAAGGAGGGGGCATCCACAACCTCCCTGGGCAACCTGTGCCAGCATCTCACCACCCTCACACCAAAAAACTGCTTGCTAATAAGCTTGTAACCTAAGTCTACTCTCTTCCAGTTTAAAGCCAGTACCCCTTGTCCTTCTGAAAAATGCCTGTCCAGCTTTTCTGTAGGCTGCCTTCAGGTACTGGAAGACTGCTATAAGGTCTCCCTGGAGCCTTCTCTTCTCCAGGCTGAACAACCCCAACCCTCACAACTTTCCTTTGTGCGAGAGGTGCTCCAGACTTCTGATCATCTTCACGGGCCTCCTCTGGACTAATTTCAACAGCTCCATGTCCTTCCTGTGTTGGAGCCTTCAGAACTGGACACAGTATTCCAGGTGGGGTCTCACAAAGAGAATCTCCTCCCTTGACCTGCTGGCCAGGAGATTTACACACTCCTCACTGCAACCTCTTTGCTTTCCACTGTAACACATTCAGACTCCTGCAAGCTTATGCAAAGGAAGAGCTTCTAAGGGAGAAACTTTACTTCTGTCCCTCTGTCCCATCTGCTGTGCATGCCCAGGTTACCTAGAACATTAATCAACTTTCAGATCATTACTAGTAAATCTTATAATATCTAGTGGGTGATTAATTAAATGCAATTCAAAGCCAAACACATTTCTGCCCATATTTACATTTTCGATGCAGATACAGGGCATCTGGAAAGCTGCATGTCGCTTTTAAATAGCACTTCATAAAGGGGAAAAAAAAAGGGAAGAACAAAAATAATTTTAAAAAAACCGCAGTAGTTTTCTTGCTACAGTTTTCTGCCATCTTATCAAAAGCAGAACATAGGCAAATCAGGCCAGTTCACTGGAGTGAAATATGCCTCATGCAGTGGATAAGCAAAGTTTAAATCTCAATTCAAGCAACACAAGACTCACAGAAAATAGTATATATACTGCATACATTAACTTTGGCTCTTTACATGTTCTCATTAAAGACTTTTTAAACATCTCTGAGCAGCAGCCATCAGCTAGAACTCCCCTTTTGAAGAGTAAAATCCTGCCAAAGTCTCATCTTCCTAAACCACTTGCTCACTTTAATCCCACTGATGTTTATCAGTCTGTTACCAGATGTAAACAAAGTGTTCAGCGCTGGGGATGGAAGATCTCCCCAGCAGATACAGAGTGATAACACTAGCACCCAATCAGACAAATCAATCAAACAGCTGGCAAATGTAATCCTGTGTTAGTTGTCTGTTTGTTTTTTTCCAGAAGTATAAATTCACATTAGAGAGGAGCCTTAATGCAAATGCCATGCTATTTTCAGAAACCCAATTTGTCTTTGCAGATGGCTGGTGGTGTTTGTTTTAACCTGCTCTGCCTCAGTGCCTGCTCTTCCCATCAGCTCTCCATTCCCAAATCCTGATTGCTCCCTGCAGCCCGGGGCTGCTGCCCCTCAATCCTCATTACAGATCAAGAGACACTTTGTGCAAATTGTTATTGCAGGGATGAGATAACCACAAAGCTGAAATACCTATCAGAAGAGGCAGGTTATGCTTCACCCTTCTTAAAGGCACAAAAATATGGTGTGTGTTATCTAGAAGCTAAGCCTAACATGGATTTTAAAGACAAAAAAAAAACCAAAACAAGTCACCAAAGGCGCAGTGCCAGTGAGAAAAATTTCTCTAAGATTTCCCACAAGAACCTTTGGACCACCTCGTGGAGGAAACACCTTGGGAGAGACCCATGGAGCTGCGCTGCTCACACACCAGCTTCCTTTGTCACACCTGCAGCTGTGACAACCATCAGTATTTTCTTAACATTTTGTTACAACTGACCTTACACAAGATTTCCACCGCAGCTGTAGACACAAGGGACCATGTGCAGGACAGAGAAGCTCACATCAGACACTTTGAAGGATGATTTCTTCATTTGAACGAGTCAGGCAAATCAAAATCCTTTCAATTCAACACGAACTAATGGTTCTCCCTAAGAGATCCAAAAGGAGATGACCACCAGCCAGGAAGAGAAAAAATTTATCTATTTACACATGTTAACACTGCCTGATTAAAACAAAAACAACAACCAAAAAATCCAACAAAACCAAAACCAACCCCAAAACCACTTCTTAAAACACAGCACAAAAAGTTTCCGGCATCCCTCCTTTGAACCTCTGCCCTAGCCCCTGATCCTCCCTTGCTGTTCCTCATCCAGAGTCAGGGCTGACACTGTCTGGTGGCTCACAGCCTCATCCCAAGGTGGTGACTCAGTGTCAGTTTCCTTCAAGACCATCAGTGAGCACAAAGCACTCACTGCTCACACTGTTTGTCCCTCCTGTCCATCTCCCACACCCAGCACCACTGCAGGGTTCCCCATGAACCCCTCTTGCCAAAGCCAAACACCATCAGGTAAGAAAGAAGGGAATGCTCCCCAGCCAGTATTTTTGGTGGTTTAGGCATTAAAAGGGGAAAAAAAAAAAAATCTGTTTAAAATTGTTAAAATCAGCATATGTAAAAATCATACTGACATTGTCATCTGGGAAGGATTTGTAGCTCTCTGTCCTGGAATTAAAAAGAAAACTAAGGCCAAGGATCTCTTTACAGCAATGGGGAATCAGCAATGCAAGATGTACTCTTTACCTAGCCACAGACAAAGAGTAGGAAAAAAAATAATCAGTGTCAGTGTATCCCCAGTCCTCATCACACTGACTTGCAGCTAGGAAGGAATCACTGGGACACATCAGTCACAAAGAACCAGAGGCCAGACCTGAGCCAGGGATTTAAAGGGACCACATCCTGTCATGGACTCCCCAGGCATCACAAATGTACACTGTGCACCACATGGGCATCTCAAACCCCCTGCCTACACTGGGTTCATCTATTACATAAAGGAGAAAAATACAAAAGCAACATGATAGTAACATAATGTGGAGCACAACTTAGTAACTTGCCTAAACAAGGGCAAGCTGAATTAAAAATCAAGTTAGCGTAGGACTGATCAGGCTTGAAACCACACCAGTAAAAATTGCTTTTATCAGGAAAACCTTTTTTTAGTGGAGAAAAATACTGACAGCCTGTAGCACTCCAAACCAACAAAACAATACAAAAAGCTAAATCCAGCTGGTCAGGAGATTCAGCTTTAAAAATAATTATTTGCAACCTAAAAATTCTTAATCTCCTTATCTTCCTGGGTGCTTTAGTTAACACTTGGATTGGTTTGTTTCGTTTTTGTTTTTTTTAAACATCCACCTTTAATTGTGAGAGCTGAAATCTTGTTTTTAATAAATGAAAGCTGAACTTCTCAAGTAGTCACTTGCCTTCAAAAGGAGGAGTGGAGGAGAAAAACCTGCTACTGAATCACATAAATTCCATGATCAAAATTTCAGGAGTTCATAATAGATATGTGCCTTCATGGCTTTTTAGATGATTTTGTAGAATTATGTCATTAACTCCTACAGTATGTTATAAAGAGCAGTTTGGAAATCCCTTTGAATGCAAATAGAACCACCTAAGCACTAAGGTGGCTCTGCAATTCTCCCAGAGACGTGTCCTCCCCCCTCCTTCCCACTGTGTGATCTGAAGGGGAGGACAAGGAGCATGAATAGAGATGAGAAATTAATTTTGGTTGGTTGGGGGTTTTTTTGTTGTTGTTTGTTTGGTTTGGGTTTTTTGGTTTTTTTTTAGGGAAAACTTCAAAGCAATAATGCTAACCAATGCAAGCCTAAGCCAGAACAGCCCTTTACCTTCTTCAGGGTCAGAGTGACCCCATGTCAAATGTTGTGGTGTAGCCAGGGTTTGTGTGTTTCAAATGGTTGCTGGGTCACAGGTGTGTGAGACTGAGCTCTCCATGCACCTCTTTCTGCCAGAGTTCTGGAGGATGGGACTGTTATTACTGGTGTGAGCACTGGTCTGGTGAAACAGGCTAGGCCTCACACAGAAAGAGAGTTTTTCCAGAAACCAAACACCTAGTGAAGGGAGAGGCTTTGAAAGGCTTCTGAGAGACGGCCACCAAGAAAAACACCAAGCGAGATGAAAGGTGATGGGTGTCCCAACTCTTTTTGTTCTCTCCATGAGGTTGCAAGGTCTTTCCCCTCTTAGAAAGGGAAAACTGCTCTATCTGCCAAGTCAGTGTGTAGGAACTGGAGACTCCACAGCTTTACTCTCTTTGACCTCTGAGTTTCCCAAGGAACGTATTTAAGCTTTCTGCCTTAACTTCTATGTTAAAAGAAACTAGGTACTGCAGACTCCCAGAGCTTCTGAGATGGGAAGGAAAAAAAAAAACAACAAGTCAACAAATTCCCCAGTCATCCCTGGGATTTGCTGCTGAGAGCTCAGGTTGCATATTTATGTGTCTGCTTTGCACAAGAGCACCCTAGACTGTAACAAGTGCAGTGCAAGAGGAATGCTCTGCAGATGGTGCCAAATGGATCCCAGACAAACTCTTCGTTTTACAGAGCAACACAACCGCTAAGCTTTTGCATCCTGGTCAAATTTCCAAGGCATCCAACACAAGTAATTTACTAGCTAGAGGGTTGTATCTTGTCAGTGCCAATTCAGGTCTCAAGTTTACTTATTCTCCTCACGTAGCACGACTGGCAGAAATAACAGAGCAAGATCAAAAGGAAAAGAAACTAGATGAAAAAAAAAATTAAGTATGAAATAATACTGGTAACAGACAAGCTGCATTTCATGATCAAAGGAACGAACCTGGCCCCAACTATATAAATAAAGAAGTACCTTCCCCCATTTCTGAAAGAGGAATTTGCTGTTTGCCCTCATGTCACGCAATCTTTTCAAGTACAGTTATATTTGGGTAGCTGAAAAGAAAACAAGTGACATAGAACCTCAGATTTTATTTACTTGCTTTAATCATCACAAAAGAGGGCTCTCCTGGGATCTCACTGCTTTCCCATCTGTGTTGTCTATAATCCACAAAACCAAAATAAGCAGACCCCAGAGCATCTTCTATTCCATATAAACTAGAAGAGTGTCAAAACTGGGGTGTGTAACCCAGCTAAGGGTGCTCAGCAGCCGGAGCAGCAGTGGCTGTCCCCAGCTCACACTGCATGCCCCACACGTCTGCTCCCCTCCAAAGACATGCAGCATCCAGCAGTGCCCACACCTGTGTGGTGACTCTACCCCAAAAGGCTTAGAGAGGGCTTTATCACCAGGTGGAAGAAATTAATGAAAAGTGAAGGTTTTCCACCTATCAGGACCTCAAAGCCTGAAAAAAAGCAAGCTACCTGAAGCCTCTTGTCCACTGACACTGGCAAGCCCTTGATGAGATGCCTACTGCCAGGTCTGGTGCTGGTGCTCAGGTGAGCAAAAGAGATCTCTTCCCTGGGGTTACTGCTGCTCCCACAGCACCCATCATGCAGGTCCATTCTGTGTAATGGGTTTTGGGCCCCCCCCCCAAAAAAAAAAAGAGAAGAAAAAAAAAAACCCTAAGTTTTCAAGTCCTGGGAAATAAAGGGAAAAAAAAGACTGATATTTTAAAATTTAGGCAAAAGCTAATCAAGACAAATACCTAGAAATGTCGAGAGGAATTCTGTAGTGAAATCCTCGTTTTGGAGGATTCTCAAACACCATTCACTTCCCATCTTATTTATTAAGGGTGATACAGTGCATCAGTTTGGCCAAAAGACACTGGGGAAACTGATGACATTGAGGTGAAATCTAGGCTGGAACAAGCTCAGCTGGACCCACGACATGGCAAAGACCAAGAAGCAGCACAGTTTCTGTGACACATCCCAGATCTGGACAAGCTGTTATTTTCCTTCCTTCCCTCTACACCAAGCCAGAAATGGGTCCAGACCTACCTCCTCATTTTAGGTAAGTGCCAGCAGCAGCAGCACTGCCTCCCTCAGCATGCAAATTTCTTGTGCTCTGACCTTCTGTGACCGAAGCAGAAAATCACTACAGGATTTCCTGCTGAAATGGTCTCAGGGAACGCCTGTGCATGGCGGGTTTTTTTATGGAAAAGTGCATCAGCTTGATGTCAGCAATAGCTAATGGGCTGAGTATTAAAAGGCTTTGTGTTCTCATGGGATGAAATGAGTTTTTCTAGACCTAAACCAGCACTTCTGTGTTTTGGCATCAACCCAACCTGCAAAAAAATTGGTTCAACCAACAGAAAATTTTGGATTTTGGATTCTATTTTGTTTTTCAGTATTAGCTTAGAAATAAAGAAAATATCCTTGTAGGGCAGAAATTTCCAAGTAATTCGATGTTTCTATGCCAAGATTTTTCAGTGCGATCGTTCTTGAACAGAAGGTGCACGTTAGTAAACACATTGAAAGGAAAGATGCCAGCACCATTGGAATCAGCTCCTCTGTTCCTGCTGACAACGGCTGACACAGCCCCACAGAAATCTGAACTTCACAAAGCTGCACCTTGTGAAAGAAAAGAGCTCCCCTGACAATCTCTGCTGTGCTACCAGTTCAAACAATTCATTTCACCTCTTTGCTTTCCCTTATCTTGTATTTAAGTCAGCCACTCTGAGGCATGGTTCTTATAGAATTTCATAGAATTGTCTGGGTTGGAAGGGACCTCAGAGATCATCAAGTCCAACCCTTGATCCACTACCGCTGCGGTTACCGGACCATGGCACTGAGTGCCACATCCAGTCTCTAAGTCTTCTTAGGGCAGTCTTCTTGCCCTCATTTTTTGGAGTTGCACTTGACTTTAGGGCATCTCTTGCCTCTGTGCAAGCCCCTTGCCAACTCCTGTAACACTGATATCCCAGCAGAAATTTTGACTGAATGTGTCTTCATAAATGTTTCCTTACTGTATATTGGTCCCCAATAATAATTGGCAAACAAATAGTGACTCCTGACTCTGTGAACAGGCATGATGCTGCTAGGCCTAATGAAAGCATTATCCATTAACTCATGGTGTCTCACAGGAGAACAATAGCTGTGTGGATTGATGGCAGTGTGATACAGAAAGTGGTGACAGCTGAAAGCAGGGGAGCTGGATGGCAGCTGCAGAAATTAGGAGTTTTGTCTCACTTTGGATACAAACCAGAGCTTCTCTCTGCTGTACATTTTTCAGTTGACTTGGCTACAGAGTATTTCAGGGGTATCTGTCCAAAACAGTGAAGTGGGGCTGCCTCCCCAGGCTGTTTCACTGGCTGTGTGACCAAGAACTGTGTTGTCATCCCATTACTTGACAATCTGGACTTAATTCACCTCCCAAGACACTGAGTTGTACAGGTTCTGCCACGGGGAGGAACGAAGAGCCTATCTGGGCAAAGACAAACCATATCCTGTGCTTCCACAGAGGAAGACTACAGCTCTAAGTGTTTAGATAGTGGATAGATGTTCCCAGACCTGCTGAAGGATGCGATCATGGAGAGCCATGCCTGAGGGAGCTGGGACAGCAGAAGCCCTGACCACATGGAGTATAACTTCTATCTGAATAGCTTCAGAAAAGACCATTTAACAGCTCCTGCCTCCTGAATCTGCGGGCTGTGCTGAAAGGAAGTTCAGGTCTCCACATGTCCCCTGGACAGTTGTATTGCACATTAGAAGAAAGGTACAGAAAAGTACAGTAATTTAAAATGAAATGCCAAACAAATTATTCCTAAGAAAGTGTTTTCTCACACATCATCTCCAGGCCTTTCCCAGAGCAAGGGCTGGAGCTCCTCATACATCATCGTCTTCCAACACCAAACATCCAGATCCAAGCCAGCCACACAGCTTTCCAGTAGCTCTCTTTACAGCAGGTTCATGCTGCCTGACAGCTGAACAAGGGCAGATGTCAGCCTCACACTGCTCAGATAAGTGATCATCACACTCTGGGAAGTTTTTCTGAAGACCATTTCAAGCCTGCAAGGTACCATCTTCCACCTTAACATTGTTGGTGGGTCTTTGCAACTAGAAGTCACTGGGGAAACAGCACAATGCCCCAGCAAGGTGGAGGAGAGTCCTCACTCCACCTTGAGGAAGAAAAACAGGAAACAGACCCCAGCCTCTTCTTGTGGCTGTGCCTGGTGGCCTGGATAAATTTTAAAACACGGTATTTAGGGACAGAAACTCCTAAATGACTGAATGACTGTGCCTGGTGGCCTGGATAAATTTTAAAACACAGTATTTAGGGACAGAAACTCCTTTTTCTTCCATCCTTTAATAGTTACAATCAATACTTCGCAACACATCCTACAAATGAAAATTTTAAAACTAAACACTCTGATTTGTTCAAAAGGTCTTTTTTCTTATCTAGGTTTTTTGTTGTCAATCAGTTTTTCTTTAAAACAGAGAAGTACCACTGAAAAAATCCGAAGGAAAGAGTCCTTCAGTGATTGATTATTGCAGCCCTTCAATTACAACAGCATTTTCAGACTTCAGTAATTCCCTCCCAGCTAAATGTGTAAATCAATACTACACATAATTTAAAAAAATATTCCAGGGACAGCTTTATTTTTCATACTATTCAACACAAGTACAATGTGCTTCCTCTAAAAAGCAGCAGAAGAGACTCATTTGTTCTCATGCCCGTCTCTTTACCCACCCCTATTTTATTGACGCCCACAAGCATCCATATTAGAATACCCATTAGTTTTAAGAAAAAAAAAAAAAGAAAAGAAAAGAAAAAAGTATCTCAACAGAAAACCCTCACTGATAACCTTGGCAAAAACTAAGCCACTTTCTGTTGCTGACAACAACCTGAACAGAGCTGAAGGCCCATCAGTACCTTTCACCTCTGTACCAATCTCTGGGGCACGAGAGGCAAGTGTCCTTCTGAACTGCCACCTTTTCCCTGAGCTTGGTGTTTGGCAGCATTATAACATTTATAATTCATCGGGTTTATATCTACTTGCCTGCACTAAGAGCTCAGCAATACAAGATTAAAATCCTTGTTGCAAAACTGAACTCATCAGAACTTCTCCTAGCAAACAAGTCCAACCTAGATTAATAATTCATCTGCCCAAGGAACGAACAATACTTGCTTTACTGTGTGAGTTTTGGGGCTGATTTTTATGGCCTGGAATATTCAAAGGACTATTCACAAAATAATGAAATGTAAGGTATAGTCTGGTAGGGTATTTTTAGAAAACTAAATTATCAAGCCTGAACATTAAAGATAAAGCTAGAGCACTGCAGGACTAAGCAGAAAGGAACACAATAGTGATACCATTTTTTAATTTATTAAATATTTTCTCTTTTAAGTAAAATTGCACATTTGCAATCTCTCCATTTAGAGAAGAGTTTGGGAAGATATTCATGCACACAGTCAAACGGCTGAATCTCCTCCATTCGCTGTGCATCCAATTTGCTTTTTCTGTATTATTCACTACCACAGAGACATGGTGATTTAACATTAATTTAATTTACATACATTAAATGTGCTCAGAGTATTTGCACAGCTTGACTAAAACTATGGGACCAGCTTCCCAAATTCAGCTAAATTCATGGCAAAGCCCACAGGAAGCAGTTATTTTGCTAAGTTGGCTGTGGAACACAATCACCTCTTAACTCTTCAAATTTACCCATTCATGAAGAGCTAATTACTTTCATTCTGCATATGAGCAACAGCTTGACAAGCCTTATGCATTTGCATCTTTATCCTTTTGCACACCCTTGCTCTGCACCTGTGTCTGTCTCAAAGCCTCTGAGTTGGTCAATACAGTTTTCCTTTCGGAAATCATAAAATTTGTTGAGTATAAAATAGACTGCCAACATTTTGACAGCAGAGGAAATTTGGGCCTTCACACTTACACACTCATTTACCTCTTTCCTCATTGCAGCAGTCCAATCCTTGTTCTTCAGTGCTATACTACTCCACATCATGAGTTACAGCATCCTCTTTTGGCCTTTATTAGATCTTGATTAGAAAACCGTTCACAGATGGATCCTTGCCACAGCCACTACAAAACAAAACGAGAGCTGATGAAAATGTCTGCAATGTAGTTTGTTGCTTTTAAATCTGGGAAATGAAATAAAGAGAGCCAAATCCTTAACACAGAGATCTTGATCTGAACTTTCAAAAGGTCTGTGGACCAGTGGTTTGACATAGTCTTGACAGAGGAGGAACATCTGCTTCACCACAGTCACAGCTGCACTGGCTTCCCAGGTCTGGGGCTTGGCTCTTTTCCATCAAGAGTTTGTTTCAGTTGCAAGGAGAAACTTGCACCTGGTACTAGATGAAGAGCTGAGGAGTAGCCCAGCAGCTGTACTGCCATGAACACAGTAGGCTGGTTGGCTCAGTTGGAAAAGATCAAGATGATTATTATTATTATTCCCCAGCTATTGTACTGTACTACTGTGTGAGCTGTTCTCTGTGCATTGTCATGTTTTGTTTCATATTTCTCCAAAAGCCACAAAACAACCACCAGTGCCTGGCAATAAATTTACATCTTTAGTAAAAGATTAAAACCACTTATCTATAGGGACTGGGTGGGAAGGAGATATAAGGATCTCAAGAATGTTACCTGTGTCCGAGGTCTCTGCAATAGTAGGAATGTGTAAGATTTATCTCCCAGAACAACCTAGGCTGACCACGCTCCATTTTAGTATGGAAAACCAAAGAAAAATTTGGAGTCCTTGCCAGTCCCACCTGAGAAAACTATCTTTCTGTTCTCCAAACGTGGTGCTGTATTTTAGTCTCAGTCACTGAGCAAGACAAACAAGCACCACTGACTCCTGGGTTTAGTTATAGCCCAAGGATAAATAAATTCCTTTTTAGTCTCTGCAAGCATCCAATTGAAGCCCTAAAGTATGGACTTAGTATGGTACCAATATGACGCCAATAGCAAACCAGCCTCCTTCTACAGCTCATTAGAGATACCTACACATAAAGTACAAGCTCTATTTTCTATTACATTAATTTCTGTGTTTTTTTCATATAATACCTTGCATAAAATATGAAGTTTTAGCTTAGATCTCAGTTCCTTATTCTCAGGGATTTTGAAGGGTTGTTGTTTGGTTGGTTTTCTTTTTTTCCTCCCAGAACTTTCTCTCTTAGATGGCTGGAAATCTTCCTCTACTCTGAAAATTGGTCATCTATAAATTTAAGTTCAAGTTGTGCCAGTAGTACTCCTTCAGTTTTTTCAAGCAACTCCTTTAAATCAAAGCTCCTCCACATGCAGCGTGTAATAATCTTAAAATTACAGGCAGGTGGTGGGCAGACTTTTTACCTCTTACCACAGATGTGAGCAGTAAAAAAACTGAAACATGCAGCAAAATCTCAAGAACAGCCCTTCCCTAAACCAAGGGCATCCACAGCTGCTCAGTCAAGGGATCAAAACAAAGTGCTACGAGTACAACAAGAAGTAAACACAACTATCAACTTGTGTGTGACTTCCTTACTGACCACTGCAAACAGCAGAACTTTGACAGCCTATTAATGATCAAAAGCATTAGTAGTCAGCTGCAAATGTTAAAAAACCTGATGAAATTCACATAGCATGATGGAGAAATACCGGACTTGTAAAAAGTACCAAACATGTCTGCACATAGTCAAACAGAAGAAACACAAGTTAGAGCCTCTGAGAACGGCATCACCCTTCCTAGTCTGAAGGAGGTTTCTCTGCCAGACCACTTGTGTCCCCTTTCCTGAAGAGGCTGCTCAACCTGCTGGAGGTCAGGCTGCAGTCTTAAGCAAATGATTAAACCACCTCATTGCTTTGGACTCCGACCTAACATGTACTCAATCAAACAGTTCAATTACCTTACCTGAAAATTTACACAAGCTCTATAGATTTGCTGCTCATCTGAGATGACCTAAACAGCTCTTCACCACTTTCAATGCTTGCAGTGTATTTGAATGTCTCAGTAGTATGTTACAACCTTTTGCAGTGTTTCTTCAGCCCAGTCAAATAAACAGTGACTTTTGGTAGCCTAATAAATCTTCCTTGATCACTGTAGCCTTTTTTCTTTGCACTTGTCCCACCTTTCTGGTACATGAGCAACTGGGACTAAACACATGATGCCAAATGAGGCCTCAAGGCTGTTGTTGTGGTTTAACCCCAGTAGCCAGCTCAGCACCACAGTCTCTTGCTCCCCTGGCAATTCTCCCTGGGAGAATTGGAAGGGTAAAAGTGAGAAAAGTCTCAGGCTGAGATAAAGATAGTTTAATAAACTTAAATTGATCAACAGATAAACAACACAGAACAAAAGCAATGAAGAACAAAAGAACAAATACTCCTGGCAAGATTCCATTTGAACACAACAGTAAAATTTTTCACTATGAGGACAGTCAGACATTGGAATGGTCTCCCAGGATAAGCTGTGGATTTCCCCGCTTTGGAAAATTTTAAGTCTCAGCTCGGCGGGGTGCTGAGACATATAATAATACTAGAAGGGTTGGACCAGATGATCCTTGAAGTCCCTTCCAACCTGACATTCTATAAATTTATAAAATCTCTATAAATCTAAGTCTATAAATCTAAGAGAAACAAGTGACACAAATATCCCCAAGTTGCACACTAGCAGAAAATTGCCAGTCCCTGAGCAACAGCAGCCCTGGCAACAAGCCCCACCCTCCAGTTTTTATTTCTGACCATGACATTGTGTGTTAAGAGGTGTCCCTCTGGGTCAGCTGTCCCAGCTGTGTCCCCTCACCAATGCTTGTGCACATCCAGCTTACTTGCTGGTGAGGCAGTGAGAAGCAGAAAAGGCTTTGGTTCTGTGTAAGCACTGCTCAGCAGTAAGGAAAACATCCTTGCACTATCAGCTGTTTTCAGATCAAATCCAAAATACAGCCTCCTACTAGCTACTGTGAGGAAAATCCTATCCCAGCCAAAAGCAGTACATCTCTGTGGGAGAATACTAATATTTCCCTGTTTCTTGGGTCATTTTTTAGTAAAAGCAGATATATTAAAAGTTCTGGTTAACCAAAACATTCGTATCTACCTCTCATCTCCCATTGATGTGTTGTCCCCTGCTTTGGAATAAAAATCTTATTATCAGTTACTAAGTGCTACTCATTCAACATTTCCCACTTCATTTCCCACTTCATCACACAGTTCTCCAAGGCTACCATCAGACCTCATCTCCTCTGTAAATTTATGAGTCATCCACATTTGCTAAGAAATTTTTTGAGCTGGAGCTAACCACTCAGCATCCTACTAGTTATCTTTTAAAATGAATAACAAGAATCATAAAGCAAATGAGGGCCCCCCCTCTTTCGTGCTGCACAAGCATTAAAGGGGCCTAATGTAAGTATCCTCTTATGGCTGGCTTAGGAAGGAAGAATTTGTAGGTGGTGAGCTTCCCTTCCATGGAAAACACTGCACACGCAGGGACACAGAGCAAGTTGCTGCTGGTTGTGCACTGCTCCTGCCCTCAAGGGGAAGCTCTGAGATGAGAAAATGAGTTTTGCTCTTCTAGCTCATTTTATGACAGGAGTATGTGTATGACAGATGAAGAATAGCATGTATTGGAAGAAAATTCTAAGGGCGAATAAGGAAGAAACACGAGTCACAGCAGAGGAACCACCAATAGGATTTGCTAATGAGCCATCAGCTGCCGCGAAGGGAAATGCCAAGGAAGCGCTCTGCCCCTAAGCTGTCACCATTGCCTCATCAGGGCTTGCTTTGCATCTTCAAACATCTTTTCTTCCTTTCCTCTCCTCTGAAAGAGAGAATCCTGGGGGACAAACTGATCAGAAGCAGGGGAGGTGGGCAGGCAGGCGAGCCTGGCACTGAAGCACTGACAGCTCGGAGATGATGTCCCTGGGCAAGCTGGTGAGACTTCTGCATCCCAGCATTGAGATGAGCTAGATTTGGGGTTAGTTCCACAGGTACCATCCTTCAGACAAGACATCCTGAAAGCTGGTGGAGCTTCACACTCACTGAGGCTTTGCTGTACAGCCCTTGTCTTCTGTCTAATCTCGAGCTGGATATAAACAAGAAAAATCTTCTTTTTAATAAAAATACTGTGTAACACAGGTGCCACCTCCATTAGCAGCAGTGGGTATTAAAAGCAAATGGTGGAAGAATGGAATTCATGTTACTCTATAATGGCACTTTGTGCTAAATAATAATTCAATTCAACAGTAAAGGCATTCTTTAAAAAGTGGTTTGAAAATCTGGTGCTAAGGCAGTTGGTAAAGTTTTATTTAAGTATTAGTTAAAAACTAGGAAATAAAATTATGTTTAAAAAATACTTAGAAATTTGTTTCATCTGTATTTTCCACGTAGCCCACACCCAGGATGAAGAGCACTCTTGTAAACTGAAATCACTGTCTAGAAGAAAGGCTCTTGGATAATTTCTATATACATGTTTTTCAGTCTGAGTTATCACTTGTTTTCTTTTTTTTAACAGCGAAACAGCTCTAATTTCCCACTTACAGAGCCCAATCTCTTCTTGATTTGCAGTCCAGATTTTGCAGTATTGTGCAATTTCATAAGAAGCAGAGAGATAAAGAAGCTAGAAACCAAAGGAAAGCAGTCAGTTTTGCTTCCCTGTGTAAGCAGAATGAAATGCAATAAATGAATGAATGAGGAAAGGCAAGGTGGAGATTAAAAAAAAAAGAAAAGAATATTTTTCTCCTCCACTGCTTTTAAGTGGCTGTGAACAGGCCCTCCCACCTATTCAAAGACACTTACTCACTGCAAAATTTCCCTGGCTCCACAGTACAAATAATGGTGTAAAGACAAAATGTTAACACATGTTGAGTCACTGTCTCTCTCTGACTGCATAGATCCAAACAGTCTCCATGCCCATCACCCTTCCCAGGCTGCAGGGAAGGGTCATCCTAGAGCCCCAGACCAGAGCTCTGGGCTTTCTAGCAACCCTCTGCTTCAACCCCTCTCTTCCCCTCACATTTGGGCAAGAGGATCCACACTGGAGCCCTCAGGGTTGACACTTAGTCCCTTACAGAAAGGTAGTTTTAAAAAAATAATTTATGATTGCCACCACTTCTACTCCTGCAAACAGGAGAGCAATGCAGCTGTGTTTTTTCCAAAACAACTTATAGATTCAGTTTTGCTAGGACCAGTGGTTGTCTTCTGTCTCCCTTGAGTGTGTGCACAGATGGAAGAGCTCTCCCTGATTTCCCTCCTCACAACTTTCTTCTAGTGACAACGTGACAATCTGCTACCTCTCTGGAAAGCATGCAATTTTAAGAAACAGAAATGTCCATCCTTTGCTGGTGGGAAGCTTTCAGACCCCAGTCTCATCCCTCTACATGGAAGGCAGCTCCAGAAAACCAGTAGTCCTCAAGCAGAAAATCCTTGGCTTCTGCAGATGGCTCCTTCTCACCAAAACACACCATGCAAAGGAGCATAGCACTATGACAGCCTGAGATGCTTTTTCTAACCAGAAACACATCCAGCAGAAGCAGTACTTTGGGGACAGACTTAGAGGAATCAGTGCCCCACTCTTACTTCCTTTCAGGTTCACAAGAAATTATGCTACTGCCCTCCCAGACACTATGCCAGGAACATCCACCCCATCACGTGGCTGCACAGCTGCAAATATTTCTTGCACCCCAACCAGCATCAAATTCTTGCTGCAGAAAGATGTCTTAAATCAACAATAAGGCTGAAATACCAGAGAACAGTCATCAGATAGTATGAATAACATCGCAAGGCAGAGAGGCTTAGCCATCCAAATGGAATTCAGCTTGGCACAGGCAGAGCCCAGATCTGTCACAGGAGTAACTGAAGAATGCAGAAGTGAAGAAAACTAGTTTTGGCATTTGTTTTTCTTAACTTGGACATGTTTTAAATTTAAAATGAGAAGAACATGTTAAGGTAATGAGAATGGGTAATAGATGTTGTTTTCTATTAAATAGGCAAAAGTTATATCACCTTTAACATGATAACACCGTTAAGAATTTCCATGAAAGCACAGAAGCACACTAAAACATAGGTAAGGCAACCTGGTCAAACCTTTTGTTTTTTCTGCAGAATTTACCTGATGGATGTTTTACCTTAAGTCAAATAATCAGTTTTTATCAACTATACTGTCACTGCCTCTCTGAAGTAAACATTTTTCAAATTAAGCCTTGAGTGGGTGGCAGCAGGAGAGGACAGTGCATCTATTTTTTTAATTAAAAAGTTAGCATTTCTCTTTGTGTTTCCATCTCTCAGTGACAGAACTGGAACACAAGTGTCTGTGGGGAGCCCCAGTAACAGCTGAAATTCAACCCAAATTGTTTATCTTTAGGAAGTGGCTAATGACAACCCTAGCACTTTCTTGCCCCTTCTTCTTTGCAAGTGCCCAGCCTTCAATAAAACACAGCTGCCTGCTGTGCTATACAAATCAGGGCTGTACTGTGCACAAAGAAGTTGAATAGAAAATAAACCATCCTCAGATCACCAGCCTGGGATATTAGCTGACCTCTACTCACCTGCATCTTTCTGAGAAGTTACTCTTGTTGCCTGTCTGAGAAAAGCAAGCGAGTAGAGATTTCCTCTTTTAAAAAATATGTTAGCTTAGAAGTTGAAAAAATTCCTGCTTTACCAGAGGTTGGTCTAGAAACTTGGTCTTTAAAAAGGCAGCCTTTGGTATTAGCTTGCACAGTCTGCCCAACTGCATGGTCCAAATCTTTGGCATTTGCTGAAAAACCCTAACTAACTATTATTGCTATCAAATAGCAGCAGACATCGTCACAGGTGCCTGGTGTCACTCACATCCACATTATGGTCTCATTTGCTCCCAGAGGAACTCAGTGTTGTGCCAGGGGTTGGAAAGTACAGACTTAGAGGAGCAGGGTTCCAAGAACGTGGAAACATTTGCAACTGAGATAAAAAAATTTTACCTCTTAATATTAGATATTCAGAGGGATATTAAACCATAAAATCTGAGCAGAAGGAAGGACAAGATCATACCTTCAAAGAAGATGTGCATTTGATTTTAGTGTGGAAAAAGTTACGGAAGAAATCCGACACCTTTTTGGTGAGACACAGATGGTCTAAATCATATAAAGTTCTTCTTACCTTATTAAAAAGAAGTCCATTCTTTCCTGAAAAAGATACTGGCAGAGATGAATCCAAAAGACTGCACTGCTGTGGCAGAAAGCAAAAAGCTCAATTACAGGCTACACCTGAAGGCCCTGAGAAGAAGCCTAGAGGCAGGTCTAACCAAATTTCTGCAGAGGAAAAGGTTGAATTTCATTAAATCACAGTTTACTAAGGAAAAAGAAATTGTAAGCATTTGCATCTCATGCTCAATAGTGATCCATCCAGCACATACCTCCTCTGTGAAGGCCAGCAGGCTGTGAAAAAACATTTTCAGTTTGAGACACGTCCTATTTCAGCTGGTCTAAGCAGACAAATGTTCAAATACACCCAGGTGGAGAATTCAAAGAATGGTTGTTTCAGCTGTTGTGACATTTAAGGGTTCACATGCAGGGCAGGGAGGATGTCAGAATCATATTCTGCATTCACATCTGGACATAAGGCCTGGAACATCCCTTTGGAAAGAAAGAGTTACATGAATGGTGATAAGGAAAGGATTATTGGTCTTGAAGAGGTGCCTGGCAGGAGCTGCCAGAAAAGGGCTTCAGGCTGCAAATCTTTGTGTGGTTTGGCTGTCCAGCACCCTGGAAATTTAATTCTCTGGGAGACCAATAAGATTTCAAAGATATCCTTGTGTTCAGCACTGTTTCCCCAGGTAACTGAAAAGGATTTAGTGAATTTTGAGGCAACTTGCATGTCTATGTGTACTGCCACATACCTGCCCAGAGGTCTGCATGCCCTATGGAGGCTAAGTGTGCAGGAGCTACTGGACGTACCAGTACACAGAGTGTTGGGAAATAATACTTTTTGCCCAGAAAGGCTAGGACTCAATTACTGAAACATCCTGTACCATTTTAGTCCACAACTAATCTCTAGCTTCCATCCCTCCAGCAAGAGATGCTTCTGTTCAATCTTGTATACTTTGTCATACTTTCTATCAGGGTCCAAAAGTCCCAGATTAACAAAGACATCACAAGTGGCACCAGAACCCTAGGTCCAGAAAGTAAAATTCCACCTTAAGACAGAATCCCACCAATGACAAATTAAGTACATGAGGTTATGTATGATCTAAAGAGCTTTACCAAACCTCCCTCCACCCTGGCCTATCACCTTCCGCCCAAAAAACCCCAACAACTCTTGGATGCGTGCACCTAGTTAATTTTGTTGACTTTCCAAAACTACTAAAGAGCTAAATGTTGTTTCTCTCATAATTACTCAGAATAGTTAAATAAAATTGAGGATTAATTTTAGCAAAGTGCTATCCAATGGCTAAAGTGCTAGTAAGTGTGCAGAGAACCAGGACAGAATGATGTGGGAGCACTGTGTTGTCATGGAAAGGACAGAACCACTTCAATAGTTTCTCTCCATTTATAATTCCTGTAATTATATTGTCTCATAAGGAAAATAACCTCCAGGATGCCTGCGTCAGTGACAGTTACGCTCAATCACAGCTCTCTCAGCTCAGTTTCACCACATAACATATTTTCCAGACATACTTTGTCCCATCTTTCCCCACCTGCAGATAGAAAAGGTCATCAACATACAAGCTCAATGCAGCTATAGCTACAGAATTTAGACTGGGGATTTCATTCCCAAGCAAGTAGTACGTTGTTTAGTACAAAATTAATCTGCAGGATGTCTGAGCACTGACACTCAGGAAATTACTGCCCAGACAAACACCACTTCATAAGCTCTTCTGTTCCCCATAAGTCCATTCAACACTATCAGCCCCAGCATGGGAAGCTGAGGCCAAGAAGCTGAGCAGCAGTAAAACATGTGTCCCTGCAGAGGCCTTGGCAGAGGCTCTGGGGAGCAAAGCACAGCAACACTTTTACCAGAATGGGCCAAAAACAGAGGATGTGGTACCTTTGCAGCTTCTAAATGAGAACAATCTGCAGGCATTGTCTGGTGAACAAGCAACACCAAATGGCCCATGGAGGCCCAAAAATTATCTTCCTCAGCTTTGTTTCTTCAGCCTCAGGGGACAGTCATGCCTTGTGAATGGCAACAAGAGATTTTTGCCTTCCATTAGGGCTTCCCTGCATTAGGGCCTGCATTTTATCACAGTGCTTCACATTGCCAACTTGGCTCCTACAGAAGTGGCCAGCTCTTCAGATCTCCCACCTGGACCAAGCACTCCACATCTGACTGGCTGGGGTGGCCCTCTCAGTTCTCTGTGCTGAGCAGGAGCATTTTTTTAGCATCCATCCAGTGAAGCTAGAGAAAACCTTTTTCTTTCTAGATTATACAGCAATTCTGTGGAGTGAGGCAGCACTAGGGCTGTTGCCCAGCCCCAAGACAAACAAATGGAAGACTGTCTCCTGAAGGCTACAGACAAGCTTAACCCATTTGTCATTTCCCCCATCCTTCCCAACCACTGTGAGTTTGCAATAGCCTTTTCTTCTTTCTTTATGTTCCTTGATTTGCTTTTCTTTCTTCATGGGCTCTTATCAGCAAACTCTGACTTTGTTAGTGCTCCTTACTGTAGGGCTCAGCTACTCCATTCCCTTTCTTTTCTTCTGTCTTAGCTCTCAGGGAAGCAGCAGTTTCTGCAGCTTATTGTAGCCCCTAGACTATTGGGTGTGTTTTCATGCAGACATTTTTATTTTCAAGTGAAAACAAGTGCTCTTTTACCCACATGTGTTGGTTGTACTTCATTTCTTTTTAAAGGCACGTGTTTTAGTGCAGCCTTTGTAGAAGAGAGGGAAAGAGATCAATAAATAAAATACATAAATCATAAAGGCATCTTTTCCAGAGCCAAAGGGGTAAAGGAGACTGGGGAGGCCACATGGCTATTTGTCTGCCAGCACTC
Source organism: Florisuga fusca (assembly GCA_038090715.1). NCBI lineage: Eukaryota > Metazoa > Chordata > Aves > Apodiformes > Trochilidae > Florisuga > Florisuga fusca. The sequence goes on from JAAWXA010000019.1 coordinate 9,806,792, forward strand.
CTAAAATCTGCACAAAAATTAGGGAACATTGTAAAGCAAGATGCAGAGGTCAGGCACACTGCTCAAAGCCTCAGCTTCTGAAATCATAGGAGTACACTGATATTTTAATAACTTAAAAGAAAGAAAAATAAAAAATACTTTCCAGCTCTGGTTGATGGGAAAACAACACACATTGAAATATGCTCCCAGAAGACCCATGACATAAATGTAGAGCCCAGGAGTTAAAAACACAGGAGTTCTGCTTCCCAAACAAAGCTTTTTAGTCAGATAGAGTGCATCAGAACCATACAACTAATTTTTCTTGTGACAATAGCAATGTAATGCAATTAGCATTAATTTAGAGAGGAGTATGGAAATGGCACACCATGACCACGCATAAAGGACAAATCACTTACGCCAGCAGAGTCTCTGGCTGTAGGTAGTGCAGTCTCAAGTGTGAGATGCAGGGTAACGTGGCTAGCACTGAAAAGCAAATTTAAGTTGGCTTTCAAATTAGCTGACTTAAAGTCATTGTCAATCTGAGGAGGCAAAGGCCTTTAGGAGCAGAAGATCAAGTCAACTGAAAGTGACAGAAGATTGCTTGGATGAAATTACTTTGTATGCAGGGGCTGAAATTAGAAAGCAAGTGGTAAGGCTGTGCAGGTACAGGTGATGTCAGACACTGGGATTCAGTCAGGAACAGCAAAAAAAAGACTTGAAAAGGCACTGGCAATTATCAGGAAGACAAATGGTGCCACCATTTGCCTAAGAAAGAGCATCACTCTTAGGGAAAACATGATCTCCATAGTTTTCTACCCTAATGTTGTTGTTTATATCTTACTGTTTTTCCAGAATTGGAATTTTACTGCTTCCTTTGAATTGGATGGACAAGCCTTAAGAGCAGATAGCAGACCTTTCCAACAGCCACCAGAGGAAGAGACAGGTACTTTGAAGTTGTATTATAGAACTTTTTCCCCTGATAACTTAAGCAAAGCTTACTGCAAATGCACCAGCTGAAAACTTGCCTGATGGTACTGGATGACGACACATTTCTCTTTTAAATATATTTTCACACACATATTTCAAGTGACTTAGAACATACAAGAAAAATAAATACTGGAGGAGCATAAACAGATTTTCAGTGTTTGAAAAAGTTACTCCCCTCAATTCCTGAACTATCTCACGCTGTTTTTTCCAACAACCAAACCCATTGACTGCTTCAAATTATAGAAGTTAGGTAGGAATGAAACAGAAACACTTGCATAGTAATACATGCAGCACATCCCAAGATATTACAAAAACAGAGATGGTTACCAGTAAGTGTGTGGCATCCTTTCCCCAAGCAGAACATAAACCAAAATTACCAGGAAAGGGGATTTTAATCTTGATTGGTCCAGATGCTGGGACTTGCTTTATTTAGCCTATCTCAAGTCAAAATTAACCACTTCATTTTAAAGTAGCAGTATCTGAAGAAATCCTAGTCTAATAAAAGTATATATAGGATCACTACTTTTGAAAAAATTAAGGAAGCAAGCAAACAAACAACAAACAAAAAAACCAAACCCCAACCAGCAGCAATCAGCCAATTATGTCCTAGCTCTGACATCCTAAAAATTGTAGGCCTTTAAAATTTAATTCTAATTGCATTAAACCTTTCTAATCACTTGGTTTTTAAGATTTCTCAAGTGTAAAAAATATAGGGTTTGTTCCCTGTAAAAATACAAGGAGTGCCAGCCCTCAGAAAAACACAAAAGGCTTATCTCTAGCTCCAGCAGCCCATGAGAAACCAGATGATGAAATCAGGGGGATGCAAGGTATTCAACTTATTCAGTTTATATTCAACAGACCCATACGAAGGCTTTTCAGCATTTCTAAATCTTGGTCTTCAACCAGTGGTCACTAAACAAAACCCCCAAAATCCCTTTTGTACTGGCACTGGTCATAGGGTCATGATGTTTTTCAGATAAGATAGAAAAATCAAGATCCTGTACTCTTGTGCTAGTTAAGATCCTTGGGCTGTCTTTCTCAACCATAACTCTGCAGCTTGCAGCTTTCCTTTTCATTTAACTATTCCCCCCCTCTGCTGCTCACTGGAAATCACTTTATACAATTTCAGCTTAGAAAGGTGCTTTTGCTTCCTGTCCTTAATTTCATGTAGCAGTGCAGCAAATTGGCATATATCACATCTGTCTGATGTGAGGTAGTTAACTGCCAAATATATGATGTTTTAGGATCTTCGGATCCCATCGAAGAAACAGACTCAAATGCATCATTATGTATGAAGATCCAGGCTCGTTTCAGCAACAACAAAAAAAGGATCCAGTTGGTACATGGCTTTGATATTGAAGAACACATTTTTTCAAACTGAACCTAAATTTATGCCTGATAATTATAAGTGTTATAATTATTTGGTAGAAACAAGAAATACTGTTCAACAGCTAGCTAGACAGCCTGCACACAGGGTTGCTTATAGATGCAGAGTTCACTTAGGGAAAATGTAATCACAGAAGTGACACCTCTTTGCAAACGTCATGGTATAGCCCTAAAGCTCTAGCAACAAAGCCTCGGCCAGTGAATGGTGCCAGCTCCATAAATGAGGCTGCGATGACGTTTTGTTTTCACAACTTAGTGTCCACATCAACTATTTTCAACTTCAAATCACAAGTCACAAAATAAAGACAAGGTTTTTCAATGCAGTGCCATTAGGAGATCCTAGTGATACATGGGTATTCTCATGCCAGGACCTTTTTCTAAAAATTCAGCATTAAAAGCTGCAAAATCTTGAAGAACTGTTGTATCCTTGCTCTACTGTTACTCTGCAGAGCATGATTTTCCCTGTTCTTGTTTTCATTCTACTCCTGAATTGTTAGGAATAGTTTCTTCTGTCAGAATTGATATATTTCATTGTCTTCCCCAAAGCAAAAAAAATAAACTTAGCCATTCATAAAGGCAGAATTATAAAAAGAATCATCAAAAATCCCTTTAAGTCCAAATCCTAGTGAATCATATTCGTGTAACATACAGAAGAATGTAATTCTTTTTTCATACCATCTCATAAATTTCCCTGCCAGCCTATAAAGTATTTCTACAGCATAATTACTGCTGTGAGCAAGCCAACAACTATAGCAATGGGTATTAGATGGGATTCAGTCAGTCACAAAACACTGACATTTTTTAGGTGTCTGAGAATACAGTTTATCAGAACAACATGGTCAGATGCAGCTACCCCAGCTTTCACTTGAAGGAGCTGGACACTATGAGAGGTTAAATAGCTTGAGCACCAGTAACAAGTCAGAAATCAAGAATGCTTTACATCTCCCTCATATGGCTAGGATCTAAAAACTTAATTATTCAGCTCTTAAAGTGGGACCAGTCAACCCTGGCACACTCCAGCCTAAGCTGCAGCATGGCTGTCACTGCAAGTGGCCTCTGGCACCCAAGGCGGCCCCAGCTGTAGCATAAAAGAGTGTAGAGGAAGGGTTTAAGCATTCAAGAAAGTATGGGAGCTCTAAACTGTTAATTACACGAAAACAACATACCTGAAGACTTAAATTTCAGTAGCTGTGCAAAGGGAGTTTGCCAATTAAAAAGTGTATCTGTTGAAAGATTTACTGGTGTCTGTATCCACTTCTGAGAGGTTAGCAGGAAAAAAAATTGTAAAAAGATGATATAAAGGTAAAAAAATATTTAAAATTTTTGAGAGAGTTCTGTGTGCCATTTAAAAATTAGATGTACAGGTTCCTTGAAATATCTAGCAGAACAGGAGTGAGCTTGTACATTTGTTCAGTCTCTGAAGAACAATTTAATCCAATTTTATGACAAAATCATTGTTATATTTCTTTCTTTCTGAAGAATAAGTCAGACAATAAGAGCACTGAAAAACATTTTAAAGTCAAGTAACACGAAAATCTTAAGTGCCACCCTGGTGATCCACTGCCCCTCCATGAGAGGCCTTATTTCTCAGCAATCATGTGCTGATCCACGTTTTGGATTCTGCTGCCTCAAGCTCACTAAAAGGTCATTCTTGGACTCTAAGGATGCAATTTAAAACTTAAATAGTTCTGAAAATAACCTTTCATCTTTAATGATGTACTATAATCTCTCTGAAAAACACTAGTAATTTGCAAGCCTTGTTGAGGTAATTGTGTTTACCTGAACCCATAATTCTGAAGTATTGAAGTGCTGGGGTTCACATAAGTGTGACCAAGTCCTTATGCAAGCACATTCATTTTCATTTAATTTAGAGATTTTTTTCTCTCTCTGCACATCTTCCCCTGTCATTCAAAGGCACACAAAGAGAAAACAAAGGAAAATAAGAGCCACTTCTGCCAGCCTTCCTTCCTCTTCTGGCTTTATTTTGCTCTTTCTTCTTTCAGAAAATGTTCCTTGTGAAGGATTTCATTAACTCAGCCAGGCAGAAAGCAGCAGCTTCAGACAAAGTCAAGTAGCAGAAACCCTATGATAATGTCAATTCATTAAAAGGGTGGTGTCATTACTGAGAAACTGCCATAACATTTTCATATATCTGTGCATATTGATGATTAAGCCACTGAAGATCCACAGTTGCCACGGACATGGATGTAGCTCCTGGCCACTATGGTGGTGTAGTCAGAACATCAGAAGAAATAAAATGCAACAGAGCTATGAGAAAAGAGGCTTGGGTCTCAGAGAGCTGTTGTGAGATGAAGTAACCTGCACCTTCATGCAGCTCTCACAGTAACACCTGATGCTGTTTCTAAATGCCATCTCTCAGAACTGCCTTATTTCAAGGGGAACTTGAAACTCACTCAATAAAAAGTAAAAATAATTTTTAAAAGAGGCTTCTAATATTTCCCCAAAAGAAAAATGAAGAAAAGTCAAATGATCAAAAGCTCAGAGGAAAAATCAAGTCCTTAATATAACCTCCCAGTCTATAAACATTCAGCATTTTGTAGGTGATCAAGTTTGAAAATTGCATTTATTTTGCCCTTTCTGCTTCATGTTCAGATAAGCAGCAGTTATCTAGAAACAGGCTAGACAAACCATTTGAGAGTTTTTCTGTAAAGCAAGAGATTACAGAAGGTTACACAGGGCATGAAAACATTATATCAGGGTCACATCACCAGGAACCAAAATAAGAGGGCATATACAAGCAGAAACGAGTCACAGGGAATTTTGCTAGTTTTTCTACAGTTTTGTGCCATCACAGAAGATATTAAAAATGTGGTGATGGTGGGAATGGGGAGAGGAAATAACTTCAAGGTAACGACTCCTGTAAAATGACATCCAGGTCAAAAATGAAATTAAAGTATCTCCCTTTTTATTTTGAGGGAGATAAATGACAGCCTGGGTGGGAGGTAAGGAGGCAAGATGGGATTCTTGCCTAACATTAACATCTATATCTGCACTCCCTTTACTCCCTTTCTGTGGAGAAATCAGTGGCTGCAGGCTGGGGGTGTGCTGGTGTCGTTGTCCCACATCAGACAGAGGTACATTTACTGCAAAAGGCTCCTTTCTAGATGAGTAATTCAGAGCTATAGATAACTAGGAGTACATAACCTATTTGAGATCCCACCTCTGCAGGCTGTCAGGGTCTGGACCAGTTGTCCAGTACCCGAAAGATATTTTCACAAACTATGTGTGCTTTCAGGAATATTTGAAGAACTAGAAGCCCAAACACATGGGCTGGTCCATCAAAACATCATCCCTTTCACAGAAGGGGTGTGTAACCCAATTTGTTTCTGGAGAGTTACTGATATACACCAAAAACGTTCATGCTTTAAAACTGTATTTATTTGCAAATTGTATCTGATAAACTGCACTGTAAAAAAACAACCAACCAAACCAACACAAAGCCACCAAAACCAAACCTACAAGTGTTGTTTAGATTTTGGGGATACTATTTCTAACCCTGGCAGAAATTACTTCACTTCTGGGAAGTTTATGAACACTCCACATCTTCAAAGATATTTGCTCTTTAAATAAAGCCTGCAAAATTTCTCTGAAATTTTCCAACAAGATCAGTTCAGAACTGGGGGTTAAAAAAAAAAAATGCAAACACAAAAACAAAACAAAGATAATGAAGAATAAAACCTAAAAAACCAAGACACCAAACAACCCAAAACAAGCAAACATCACCACTCAAGTGCAGCTCAAAATAAGGCAGGTGTTCCTTGTAGGATTTCCCACCTTTTTTTCTTAAGCTGTTATATAAACCCGATCACACTGTCGTTGCTGCAGTGCGCACAAGATTCATCACTGTCCTTAGTTGAAATTCATTCTCATTGGTAAAAACACAGATAGCTCCTAATAGCAGTTTCTTCTGTACTTGTCCTATTGATCTTCATCACATCCTTTGCCAGCACTTAGCAGAATACTTGTCAAACCTGGGCTCCTTTGTGGTTCCATGCTGAACATTTGAAGATATATGCTGCTATTCAGTCAACTGCAGGGCTGCAGCAAGTTTGATTTCAGGGGTGGTGTCAATGGTTTGGGTGGTTTTTTTCTAAGATCTTTGATGTTAGAGCAGCATATCTAAGAACTATTAGGAATCCCTGCAAAGAAATCCACCAACAGCATTTACACTGTCTGTTAGTAAATGAGTCATTAGCTCACTTAGGCTTGCAAATAGGAAATATTATTACATTTCGTGACTTGCCTTTAGAAATTGTGCTTACCATGCACTGAGTTTATCATCTTGTGAAAAAGTCTGCACAGCACTACTGCCACTTTCTCTTCAAGCTGTTTGAGAAGATGCTGGTGGAGGTTTTCCCCTCCTGCCTGGGTGGAAAAGCATCTCCATGGGGCTGGTGCAGAAGGCAAGGGGCAAAGCACAGACATCCAAGCTCTGTGATTCCCCATTCCTTGGGCTCTGCTGCACTCTGCTCTTCTGCCAGTGCCTACAATGAGGTAAACACAACACCAACAGCTGGGTAAATGGTAGCAGGGTGACACAGCTACTAATGAAACACTTGAAACAGCCTTTCTTCTTAAAGATTTTACAACAATTAGAGTGGAAAACTGAGACCCAGTCATTCACATACCAACATATTTATACAAATGAGACCTACCTACCGTGTCTGCTCCTACCAGCTGCTTTTGTTAAAGGTGGATTGAGAACCAGACTGGAAGAAAATTGTCTTAGAGTAAGAAATGATGAGTAGAATGATTAATGCTTTTTGTCTTACTTGCTCACAAAATACGTTCACATAAACAAGCACCCTCCTTTCTTCTCATGTTCATACACCCTCACATTCTACTTTCCCATCTAAAACATTAATTTCCTCAAGAATGTCTAGCTATAAAATATTAGTCTAGCATCGATCAAGAGTTATCAAAAGAATACTGATCAGCAAAAATTATGCCTGCTAGCATTCAAATTAGCATCGGACTGATAAATGCATGTTTGTCTGACACATCTGGTCCTCAAAGCATGAATGGCTAAAAGGTCTCAATCTGACACCACATAGATTGCCACTGCACCTTGTGGCACATCAGCAAGGCAGGATGACATCTATGCCCCTAGGAACCAAAGTTTAATTGAATTAAAAGACTAAAGGACTGGACTTCAGAAGTGAATTTCCTCCACAATCACAAAATTTCTAATGCATGAAATAATTCATGCAATCTAGTTCCCACATTCTAAATGCAAAAATTTTCTATTTCCATCACATTTTCTTTATCTTTTTTGAATTATAAGAAAGAAAGTCATAATGCAAAAAGCAGTGCATATTCTAATACTTAATTAGAGGCAAAAGTATTTAATAAAAATTTCCCCATCAGAAAGCCAGGGCTAGAGGAGAATTTCATTATAATATTTATTTAAAATATTCACTTCACTATTCTCCATCCTTCTGTAATATTTTGCCATTAAGCATAATGAAAAAGCTTGCAGACCAGGTACTCTAATGAAAATGGAAGCTTATAAATATAATAGAAACTAACGAACATACTGCAAGCAGCAAATCTGTAAAAAACAAAACCAAAAGTCAACAAACAAACAAACAAAACCCACAAACATCTGTCTCCACGACAAATTATTTCTACCCACAATTACACTGGTAACCTGAGTGCTGGGCTGCTAAGCACAGTGAGTGGCACATAGAGAATTGCAGCTTATCTTTGGATCTGGTTAAAGAGAATGTAACATCAGGTGATTTTCAAAGGAAATTTTTTGAGGTTGCCTTTCCATCTTATGTCCCTGTATTAAATAGTAAAATGGTTCTAAGAAATAAGTGCTGTCACAACCAAATCTCTGTTCAGGAAAGCACAGTTATCAATATGCAGAGGTTATCAAAAGCACTCAGGAAACCCACAGAGACACGTAAATCTTCCAAAGTTTTATCAAAATGCTACCGTGACCTCTGAATGGGAATGACACTGGCTGCTCCCAAAGTCTGTTTCACAGAGATGCTCAAGAACATGTCCCACATTTGTCTGTAAAACTACTGAGGCAGTGATGGTTCAGTGCAAGCAGGGTCAGAGCAGCACATTGGCCAGTGTACCTTGGGAATGCCAGCACATAGAATCATAGAATAATTTGGGTCGGAAAGGACCTCTAAAGGTCATCTAGTCCCATTCCTCAGCAGTAAGCAGGGACACCCTCAACTACACCAGGTTGCTCAGAGCCTTGTCAAGCCTCAACTTGAATATACTCAAGGATGCGGTCTCAGCTACCTCCCTGGGCAACCTGTTCCATTTTTCCACTACCCCTATGGCAAAATATTTTTTCCTACTATCCAATACAAATCTACTTTTCTTTAATTAAAAAGAGAGGTGGTCCAATCATTTTTGTAGCTCTCCTCTGGACCCGCTCAATCAGATCCATGTCCTTCCCCTACTGAGGGCTCCAGAGCTGGATGAAATACTCCAGTTGAGGTCTGAGAAGAGGAAGGTGGCAGAATCACCTCTGTCAATCTGCTGGCCACACGTGACTTCAATACTCCATGAAATACTCACCTGACCAGATTCAGTCATTCCTCCAGCTTGTCTGCTGTCCAAGAAATGGATGTCAAACCTTTAGAAATACCTTTGTTATGCAAAGGAGCTTTCCACATACAGACCACTCAGTATTAACAAACGCCACACTGGTGTAGAACATTCTCTGGCATCGGTTCTTAATTAAAAAATCAGCACAACTGATAACTTAAGTCACTGGGTATTATTTCTCCTCCCAGAGAGCTTTCAGAGTGATGCATTAGCATTTGAAGAAGTAATATTTTGGAAACCACCCCATTACTTGGAAATTTGCTGTAAAATATTTGTTTGCACAAACACAAGCCCTTTCCACAAACTCTAGAAGTTAGAAGGATGAAAGAGTTAGGAAGATAGTTTCAAATCATGTCATCTCCATTCGATTTCAAATAATTATGATAATCAATTAATAACAGTATGAACATCAAATGTAAGAACAGTAGGAATTAATATGGTAGTTGTGGGAAGTTAAGAACCAAAAGTGGAGAGAGAGGATGCACTGCAAAGAAGTCATTATTCTAAGAAGAATTTGTTTAATATATTATTTTACACCTATAATGATAAAAAACCCCTAAACTAAATATGCATCTTGATTCTTCCATGCTTTTCTTTTACCCTGTGAGTCAAAAAAAATATCATCTTAGTTTGAACATTAATTTCATCCAAAGGGATGCTGTGTTTTAATCAAAGATGATTAAAAGTATTAAGACATATCAGGCTTTATGAAGTCAGAGAAGAAGCTCACTGAAGATTAATTCAGCTTGCAATCCATCATACTGCCTTCAAGGTAATATCGAACAGAGGTATTAGACTTTGGGAAGACATCTTTCCAGCCAATTTGCAATGCCTTTTAGAAGAAGTTACTTAACACTTCTGCTTCTACTGGAAGGGAGTCCACCATCTCATGTCCCAGGGAAGGGCTGTTAAGAGACACTTTCCTCACTTAGGCACAAACCAGTGCATGGGACGTTCAACACTTTCCTCTGGCTGCAAGAGGTTGCCCTGACATTTTATTAAACCACCTCTAAATAAAACTGCTTTTAAAGCTTTGCAGGATCGGTGCTTCAGCTCTCATTGCAAAAAGGGACTGAAGACACACTTTAAGAGGGCATCTAAATAGATAAAAGAGAAAGTAAAAGAAAGGTAATATCAGAAACTCAACTGAAAATGCAGAGTGGAAAAAAGAAAAAACAAAAAAAGCAGAAAGTATTATTTGCCTCAGTTCAGAAGGAATGAATGGCAGAGCTAGCAACTGAAAGCAGAAAGTGGATCTTCTGGCCTTATTTTTGAAAATATTTGTACCCAGCACTACCTTTCCCAAATTAGAATTGATAAAAAAGTGTCTGTTTGATTTCTTTTTCCTCCTAAGGAAAAATCTCACAGTAAACAAGATGATAAAGCGAGGCAGGATCTAATCAGGACCAAGACAACGTCTGGCAGAGCTATCAATCTTGATGCTCTTCAAAGACTCAAGGGAAGGCATTTGCTCCCCAGTCCATACATCTGTCTCAAAGGCAAGCTTTGCCCAGCAGTTGTGGTAATTGGATGAAACAAATCCCTACGGGAGCTGGGAAGGGCTGTTTGAGTGTGGGTGGCTGGGAAAGATTTAGCTTCAGCAATAACATGTATCTGGGCTTCAAAAGTCATGCTAAGCTTCACAGAAAAGATTAAAACAAACAAGCAAAAAGAAAAAAAAAAAACACTTTGATGAAAAAAACAAGTTTAGGGCTAAAAACCAAAAATATGCAAAGGATGTCCACAATCAATTTCAAAGAATCTGATTTTTTTATGAGATTAGAGCCATCCTACACCTTAAAAAAGCAAGGAGCCAAGCCTCATGATAACATAAGCTCCTGTTACGTTCCAGCAGAAGTGCAAAATTAGTAATGTTATGCTGCTACTACAAGACTCCATCTGCCAATTTTTACACAACTCATCAGGAATCTAGAACAAACCAAGGTGTAGTCAGTCTGACCCCATTTGTACTGAAACCTCTGTGTAATGCAGAGACCTCCCCATGTGTGACCAGATGCTGTAGCTCCTGCTAGCAGCCTGTACAGCTACTGACAGTACAGCTACTACAGTATCCAGACACATTTTCAAATGCTTCTGATTCTTCCACCCAAGCTGGTCTTCCCCCAGAAAGGACCTCACAGTCAGAACCTGTTTTCATGGCATCCTGTTCTTTCTTATTTTTATTACTTGAGTTCCTTTTTTTTTTTTTCTCTTATATATTTAGAATTATTTGCAACTGTAAGTGTAGTTGTTTTTCTTTCCTGCATGCCTATCTTTTGTGGTATTTCCCAGACTTAGGCACCTCCTTTCAAGCAAACTGAGGAGCTTTACATGCTACTGGTCAGCTACAGATTCAGATTCAAAAGATCTGATTTATCTTACTGTGCTTCAAATTAACCACAGTAGGACAGAAGGTCTTCACCATGGAAAGGCAGACAACAAAGAGTGCAGAGATTTCACTGGCAACAAGGTATTAGAGCAGATAAATAGATTCAGGTTATTTAGAGAGGATAGACAGGGTGCCCAGCTTCAAGAAACAGTCAATATCTTCTTTAAAAATTCAGACCTACTAGAAAAATGCAACCAGCTAAAAATGACACTAAATTGCTTCTCTGGGTATAGGCTTTATCACCAATAAGAAAGAAAAGGGGGGATGTAGACAGTGCTAGATGCCCAGTGGAAAAAACCCTTCTTTAAATGCAACCTTAAAATGCCCTAAAAGGGGCATTGCAAACCATTATAGGAGGGGAGTGTGGTTCTTTCCCAAAGCAAAGCCAGAACTATCAGGTATGTAAGTGAGGACACAGTGACATCAGTCTGATTGGGTTTGCAATGAGTAGATCTTCTATACCAAGAGAAGCCTTTGTTCAGAAAGAATGCAAAATCTGAGCAAGGCAGATTTTCAAGTTCTGGAAAATATCTGATAATTGATACTAAAATTTTAAAAATGTATAATAAAAGAATTTAAAGAGGTACAGTACTATGTTTGCCATTTATTTTTCCATTACTAAATACTGATGAATGGGGACAAAACAATGGTGGTAGACTGGGGGACACCACAGCCAACTTGGAGGAATAAGCAAATGCAAAGAATAACCAACATCCAAGAAAAAAAAAAAAAAAAAATAGAAGGCACCCAGCATGCCAGATCTCACAGAAGAGGCAGAGAGGAGCATTCCCAGAAAAGCAGAGAGAGAAGTGTTACATTTAATACTGAAGCAAAGGACAGAATGTAGATTGCACTGCACCCTTAGGGAGGTATTAAGATGCCATTCCCAGTATTGAAGATAAAAGAGGTCAACTGAAAAGATTCAGTAATAACTCAGAGAAAGTAGAGGCAAGTTGGTGATGGCAGGGGCAGTGATAGCAGAATATGCAAATTAATTTCTTGCTTTCCTGATCATATGGGGAGATGTCAAGGAAGATGAATTTTATTTTTCTTAAGGAAGAGATAATAAGAACAGGGAGAGATAAGGCTAGTAACAAAGTAGTTAAGAAAAACACTGGGTCTCCACAAACTTCACCACAGATTCTGGCAGAGCCTCAAGTGGAAATGCTTTTACAGCCAGGGAACAATCAGAATATGTGACAACAGTTCCTACTACATGGTGCTGAGTGAAGGACCTAGAGACTTTTAAAAGGGTAAAATTTGATTTTTAGTTGTAAAGAGGACATCAATTATTGCAACGAGAGACTCTAACACACAAGTTACTCTGGAAAAAATACATATTTTAGACAGATTTATGAAAAAACACATGAAAACTAAATCTGGTAATGCTTAAGAGGCAAATGTTATTCAGGGACACAAGAGAGGCTGCTTGGGACTTGACTTGATAACCTGGGCTAGAGGCCAAGAAACAGGTTCATATCCCAGCTTGATCTCTGACCCTGGAGGGATCACATGTGTCCAACCTTTGCTCTTTTCCTGCTTCTTTTATTCTCCATCAAGCTGTTTGGGGCCAGTGCTGTTCCTCACACTCCACAGGCAGCACACCTCCATTACAGAACTTAACTCACATAGTTGTGTTGAATAGAAGCAATGAAATCCAAAAAAAACGTAGGGCATAAAATAAAGCAGCAGATGACCTACTGACTAGAAAATGCTCGCAACACTTCTTATTGAGGAGTAAGAACAAGAGTGATTCCTGCAGAAGAACCATAGAAGACAGTAACAAGGACTGTAGGTGTTACCACAGCACACAGTGTCTCGACAGGGAGCTGTGGTAAAGGACGGGGACAGCGTAGAAGATAGAAACCAAATTCAGAAGAGCGTGGGAAGACAAGCAACACCAGCAGATACAGGATGCATAATGTACAGCCTGATGTACGTGGATATTCACATGTCTCTTGGGGGAAATGCCAGACATGCTTCAGGCTATCCGTTTGCTTTCACAAGAAATTCTCTGAATCCTTCTTGATATAAATAAGCACTTCATGCACACTTTCCACACTGTTGTACCAGTGGGTCCAAAGTTCTTCTGTAGCATTTCTCTTTTCCAGCCAGGTAAACAGAACCGCTAACCAGGTTTCCTCTGTCTACAGGTATTACCCATACCCAATCTTTTTTTTTCTTAAATTGTGCACTTTCAATAATGTTCCTTCTAGTTATCTTCTTAGAAAAAGAAAATGAACATGGCATGAGCAAGCAGAGCAGAACAAATGCATTTTAAAATGTGACTATTAGTAAAACAATTTCCAGTTAGGTAAGGGTAAAAAAAGCAGATAGATGACATATTTTGTGTAATTATTCTGTAAGCTGCAGCACTATAGAGAGCGATACAAGCTCACTTTAAATGAGTTATCTTAGGTCTTTCAGCTGGGAGCACAGCATGGGGTAATTCCCCTGCCAGCAGCAGAATTGGATCCAGTGTGGTGATGCAGACCCCTCCTTTCACTGAGCCACCCTGCAACATGAACACCAGCCAATACTGGTCTTCTTTAGTTACAAATGCAGTAGGTACAACACTGCGCCTGTATCTACAGCAAGATCCAGGGACTGAGAAAATCCAGCACTTTCTGCTCTTGCCTACTTGAACAGCGAGTTCAAACAACTGAGTACCTTCCAGTGCTAGTGCTAATACAGAGATTTAGGGTGATTAGGCACTCCCTAACATCACCCAGAACTCCTGGGAAATGTACCCGAGGCCCCTCCTGCTCAGCTCACCAGTTCACTCTGAAAGTTGATGGAGATGACCTAATTTGAACTGTGGCCATCATGGAAAAATACTGATTGAAGTCAAGCTTCTTGAGACCCTAAAAATACTGGTCCTAAGAATGAGGCCCTTGGAGCTCCCCAGAGCTGTGCGTGTGTCTCACACACCTTGTGAGGGAAGCTGGTTCATCCATCTGGGAGGAGTACGTAGCTGGCCACTTCTCTTAAATACAGGGGAAAGTCAAATTATAACAGGTTGCTATAATTTGAATCTGTGGGGCAATCAGGGGTATACTGTGACTTCTCTCATGCAATTAGGTACCAAAATTCAGCATCTCCACAGGTTAAGGTCTATATACGTGTGTGCATGTGCATACACACACTCAATTTATTTTAAAAACTTTGTTAGATCTTTAATCAAAATTCTGTTTTGATTATAAGAGATGATTAGAGATTACATGGGACGGAGCATGCACAGATCAGACCCCACATCCTCTATCACACCTACCCAAAACCTCATTGAGCTACTCGTGTAGCTCTAAAACCATTGTTACTTAAGAGGGCTGAGAGCATATTTAGTCATCTCTAACATAATTTAACCAGTATATCCACATTAGAACAACATCCTATTTAAAATAAAAAATGGCCATAACCAGCAGATAAAGCCATTAATAAGAATAGTACTGAAATAATTGTTACAGGATAGCATGTTGGCTAGTATTATAACATGGTGTTGTCACATTTTGAAGTGGTTGATCATCCCTCTCTCTCATGTTAAGGATGAGAATTCAGTAGTTGGAGAAAACTGAAGTGAAAGCTGTTGATTTAAAAAGCTTCCGTGTACAGAAAGTCCTAACAGCTCTAGCCTCATATCATCTCCTCATTAAGGAGCAAAAAGTTGATCTTGCTATGACATGCAGTGTTCTGAAAAGAGTAAAAAAGTCCTAACAGATAAAAACTGATGTCACCAACTACTGACAAAATACAGAAAAGTTGTCATGTTGTCATGGAAGTTGAGTAAAATATCCTCGTGGAGACCACCTAGTACCCTCTGCTAGTAAATGTGGAAAGGCTGACGTAATTTTGTGAGCAAGGATGAAGTGGATGCAGCACTGCCAAGCTGAAGACCTGAGGCCTTACTTAGCAACCTTTTCTAGTTATGATTTTAGATTTCATGTTTCTGGCTCAGAGAAGCCAATGGCACGTAGAAGTCCCAGTTTCAACTGTGTCCTCATTGTAGCAATTGCAGCATATTTACAAAGTTAAAAATATTCCTTGTTATAATCTAAATATAGGAGAGAAGATAAAAGAGAAATAGATCATCTCATTTTGCAGCAAAGGAACCAAAGCTCTGGGACATTCAGAAACATCCCCCCCATGACCAGCTAGCAATTTAACAATCTTCAAACAAGATGCAAGTAAAGTAAGTAAATATCCCAAAATTACAGTTGACTTTTTAGACATCACTGCACCACCTAAACCAAAGCCACTCACAGAATCCCTGAGCCAAGCACCACACTATACACCTTTTTCCTCTCTCAACACTTGCCAGTATATTGACTTCAAACACTATTAACTACTGGGGAAACATTGGTTTCCCCAATATTAGGCATAGCTGATTATCACTGGGATCACACAAAGAATAGATCCCATATCCCACAGTGCCATGAGAAACTACTGTAAGAAACAAGAATTTTTTTAAAAAAATCTCTACCTTAAATCTTTTTCCTTCTGCTTTTCCCTTCTCTTTTTCATGACAAAAATTCCTCCTCTTTTCATCAACAGTAGAGGTGATGGTGCCTGACTCTCCTTATTAAAAGGCTTTCCCTAACACGCAAATTCATTGAATGGAAAGCACCAGGTAATAAGTTTCTGGTCTACTTTTTTAATGCAAAAAGGATAATAATGTTTTTTAGCACTAATTATGGGTGGGAAAAACTTTGTTTAGCTATTTAAATATTAAAAAACTCGTTACTGAGGAACTGCTAAGACTCCATGATATCATCCATAATTTGAAGGATGGTATTAGGAATTTTCAGAGTATGTATTTCAGAGTATTCAAATATGGAATAACATATTTGGTCATGTCTTTGCCATTCTGGCAAAACATTGCATTAATTTGGCTAATCACATCTCTGAATACAATAACTTGGATATGTTGCATATAGAGAGATCTCAACAGCTACATTCCCTAAGTATATTAGTTACTTGTGGTTTACTCTGTCACAGGTTTGCAAAGGAAAATCCAGTTTTTGTACCTGAATTTCTTCTCCTAAGCATGGTGTGACATGTTGTGACTAGGAACGCAGGCATATAAGGATGGTGAAAGTGTCTCCAGCACCACTGAGGCTGTTGCTGCCAGGCAATTATGGGAATGATTTTGTAGCTGACAAACCTCTCTATCAACAACAGTTCTTCCTCTACTACCTTTACAGGAAGATTACTTCAAAATATTATTTTTCTGACAGCTGGATACCTTCTAATTTTCAGCCCCACGACATGCGTAGCTATCAAACACCTATTACTTTTTGCATTATCCTATATTAGTGCAAATGGCTCTTTTCCATCTTGCTGCCTGCTTCTTCTTCATCCCCAGACACATAAATGCTCACAACTTTGTGCCAGCAGCAAATTCTATTAATACATTCGGGTTTTTTTGCATGTATAGCTAAATAGAATACCAAATAAAAATCATTACAAAGGCAACAAATGAAGTCCAGCTGGCACATTTTCTTTCACAACAGTCCATTACCTCTCCATACCTGCCCTCTCCAGGACAACACTACATGAAGACAGTATTGCCATCCTCCTTGCATCTGTGCACCAAACTTTAAGGCACATTTTCATCCTGGGAGTTCCTCCACAGCAGTGAAATTCCCAGCATTGGTCAGTGTGATACAAGCATTTTAAGCAACCACTGACTCCATTGCACTATCTTGCTGATAAACTGCAATGGCTTTCCAGATAAATTTACCTTTGGCATTGCAAGGCATCTTTTCTCAAGTCTAGTCCATTTCTTGGAGATAAATAGTTGTGTGTGCCTGCACACATTTCTTCCACAAGCCAAGAAATCTGATTCCTCTAAGTGTCACCAATTACATACACATCCATCGGTCAGAGATTTATTCATCATGTTACACATATAGTTTCAGGAATGTCATCAACTAGCTACCTAGAAACCATGAAAATCACAGGGGCAGGTAATTTGTGCTGATGAGACACACAATCAGTTGATTAGCTCCAATTAATTTGGAGTTTGATTTCTTAATTTTTCAGCCACCTGTTCTCAGGGAGATTTCACCATTCCTCATGATCCTCAAAAAGAAACAGCTCAGCTAATCCCACTGAATTTTGCATAAATATCTTCCATTCAGGAATTAAGATCTACACTGCTTGTTACATATATAAGAGGAAGATAAAAATAAGTAAATCTATGTGCAAGAGACCTTGGACATGGAAAAGCTAACACTGGTGTTGCACAATTAGCTGAGATATTGTTGCTCATGTTCTAAGAGCATTTGGCTAATGCTCTGGACTGTGGCTCCTTAACATGTAGTGGTGAAGAACCATTGCACAGAGTGACATTGAGCTTGGTATTGCCTTTCAGTAACAAGTCACCTACATGAGGAAGGAAGGATGTTTCACTGTACTGAATTTACTCAAGACTCAGAGGATTCAGATGCCAAACCCTGATGGTACTGCACTGATGTTGTCCAAACTTCAACGGAGCCAGGACAAGCTTGAAGCACAGCCTTGGTATGGCATTTGCCTCATCAATAGATGTTGAACATCACTTCACAATGGGTGAGGCTGAATCATAGAATGGTTTGGGTTAAAGATCACCTAGTTCTAATCCCCTGCATGGGCAGGGACACCTCCCACTAGATCAGGTTCTTCAAGGCCCCCTCCAGCCTGGCCTTGAACACTGCCATGGTGGGGGCAGCCACAACATCCCTGGGCAAGCTGTGCCACTGTCTCATGAACCTCACAGGAATGAATTTTTTCCTAATGTCTAACCTAAATCTCCTCTCTTCAAGTTTTAAACCACTGCCCCTTGTCCTCTCACTACACGCAAAGAGACCTACCCCAGCTTTCTTATAGGCCCTTTTCAGGTATTGGAAAGCCACTATAAGATCACCTCACCGTTTCCTCTTCTCTAGGCTGAACAATGTCTTGAGTAAACAGATCTAAGGGTTTTACCCTGGGCAAAAGCAAGATATTCTCCTCTCACCTCTTTCTTGAGAACAGCAAAACCTTTCTGCTGAAGCTTTCCCAGAGGGCTGAGAGGGGCTGATACCAACCTTGGGAACCATCCCCACCAGCAACCGCAGCTCCACAGGTCTATGACCAGCCTAAAGCAGAGTCCCCACAGAGACACACCAGCAGCTTTACAGACAGATAGTACTACTTGCTCTCACTAACACACACACCTAATCATTAGCTGAAACAGTTTATAATTAAGGGATACACTGGGAAATAGATTTTGCCAGCAGAGACCTGACAGTGAAGACACACACCTTAAGCACCCAAGTCATTTTGCTCAGACGTTAATGTGGCCATCTTGCTGTCTTTGTAACAGGAACACCTGAGTTTTCCATATCACACAATCCACTGACTGCCACCCTGACACCCAGCATGGAAGCAGTGAGACCTGTCAGCTTTCCACTTGCCGCCAGAGAAGTCAAAAAGTGCCTGCAGACCCCACAAGAAGGAACACAAAAAGAGGAACAGATATAGTTAGATGTATTACCATTAATATTACCTCTGACCTGTGAGAAGACAGCACTCAGAGCTCCTGTTACTTGTAAATGACAGAAGTTATTTTTTTAAGTTATATGGGGAGATGGATGGACATTTCATTCTCACAGTGCCAGACAAGGGAGTACATGATGTCCTGTAAAAGGTGTAGGTATTAAGGGAATCTAAAGGTATGAAAACTGCATTCACACAGAACGTAACTGATTCTTAAAAATCATTTATAAGATTTTGCCTCAGGTCATGGTAAATTCAGAGTTTGGTAGAGCCTGGGATCTGGAAGCCACCATCTCTCACAGGTGTGAGATGCCACCAATTGCCTGCCTGGCTGCATCTTGCTTCACATCTCTCACTACATTCACAAAAACCAGACCTCAATCTTTTCCTTTATTACCTGAAAAAAATTAGGAGTATTTTGATGTTCAGAGCATACCTCCATGGAGCATCCTATTTTCAGCTGCATGTACATACAGATGTAGATAGAAACAATTCAGGAGGACAGAGTGAGGAAATGTTTTTTGGAATGTAGTGAGATTCTACTATTTTTTTTTTTTTTTTAATGAAAATGACTCAATGTACAAGTTTTCCGCATAATGTAAGTGCCTTAAACATAAACATATGTGTACACCAAAACACCCCCTACATATGAAGACCACCGACTCCTTAACAGCCTGCTAGCTCAGGGACAAAAAAAGTGCCTTTTCTCACTGATGAGGGCTTCGCCCATGCTTGCTGCTCAGGGAAGAGCATGCCAGAGCACCTTTGCAGAGCTGAATCTGTGTTAGTCAAATCATATTGGCTCCTGATCAGAGCCATGAAAACGCCCCCATGGTATAATGTGTTCAATTGTGCCATCGGTGACAAGGGTGCCCTGGTTTGGGCCAGGATAGTGCTAATTTGCTGTCTTGTAATTTTACTTTCAGCTAAGTCTCTCATAAATATCTGCAATTGCTGAAAGTATCAGCAAGTTTCAGTTTCTCTGTTTCTAGGATTGATAACACTTGATGTTATTAGTTATGTCTAGAGAATGTAGAACCAAGGCCCCTGCTTGGTTCTGAGGAATGTCTTATGCTCTGGAAAGAGAAAAGGAGCAAATGGGTCACACCTGCAACCCTCTTTTAGGGAGGAGCCAACAAGACAAGTGACCAAAACTGACCAAACAGAGTATTTCATCCCGTATATGTCATACTCAGTATAAATTTGAGGGATCATGAGGGCCAAGACCTTTGCCTTCCCCCTTCTCCTTCACCTTTCCCCTCAGCCCGTCTTCACCTGTTCCTGTTCATTTCAGCATCCTGGGAGGATTCCATCCCTTCATCTGCCCACAGCCCTCCTCTGTATCAGCCCAAATTTGTGCTGCTGACCCCAGGAATCCAGCCTGGAATTTCCCAGGGATTCCCTGGAGCCTTGGTGGTGATGTGAGAATTACTGGGGGTGGGGGTGGGTGAGGAACCTGGTATAGTTTTTCTGTGTATTTGTATATACTTAATAATTTTTCCTTTTTATCATTACTGTTTCATTAAAGCCGTGTAGTTTAGTTTCCAACCCGTAAGTCTCTTTCCCTTAATCGTTCTCTTTTCTCTATCAGGGAGGGGAGTGGGATTAATAGAGAGCATCTGTCATTTGGTTAATTGCTGACCTAGCATTAAACCATAACAAAGGGTTATGCACTAACATTCCTCTGCATCAAATATGTCCTAATGCATAAACCCTGTAGTAATTTTAAATAGTATTCTAGTATGATGTTCTTGCTTTTTAAAATGCATTAAGGCATTATCCAAAATACACCATCTCCCAGTACTGACTTCTACCAATCTACATGCACAGTAAAAGTCTATGCTTGTGACACCTTTAGGACCAAAGTACGCCCGACCTTGAAATAGCACTGGAAAGAAATAAAAGCATATATGGTTTTAAAAGGGTCTGTCATTTGACCCAGAAGGAAATCACGCACTCTGAGATAAAAAGCTCCCAACTCTAAGGGCTTCTGTATAAAAAAATAATGAGACCCCAATTCTGTCTCCAAACACCCCACCGAACTGTACAGCAGCACAGTGACAGGAGCTGCTTTCATGCTACAGTCACAGGCAGGGACTGAATTGCAGGTTCTGGAAACAAAGGCTGAGCCAGGATGTTAGAAACAGCTCAGACTTAAAACCCCCACTCACCCTGGTAGCTGGAAGGATAAAGCTCCATCTCCCCAGTTACGAAAACATCCAACTTCCTGTCACTAAAATTAGGTTTTAAGTGTCTGTCAGTGAGGCATTCACTCATCTGCTACATTTACAGGGACAGGTTGAGAGAGTTGGGGTTGTTCAGCCTGGAGAAGACTCCAGGGAGACCTTATAGGCCCCCTTCAGGTACTGGGAGGCTACTGTAAGAAAGATGGGGAGGGACTTTTTACAAGTGCTTGTAGTGACAGGACAAGGGGTAATGGTTTTAAAATGGAAGAGGGTAGATTCTGGTTAGACATTAGGAAGAAATTCTTCACTGTGACACACTGGAACAGGTTGCTCGGGTAGACTGTGGATGCTTCATCCTGAGAAGTGTTCAAGGTTGGATGGGGCTTTGAGTAACCTGGTCTAGTGGGAGATATACCTGCCCATACAGAGGGGTGGAACTAGATGATCTTTAGGAAATAGATAAGCAAAACTGTTCTATGATTATATGATTTTCAGAGAACTTTAAGGTTTTCCCCCTCTTTCTTGCCTCTTCTTTCCTCTAATACCACAGAGACCCTCCAGATTGAAGCCAAAGGTTGTGGTGAGCACAGACCCTGTTGGGAACTCCCTCATCTTCATCCCTCTCAAGTCCCAGAGCAAACCCATGGAAGAGGCAGACCATTCTTAAGGTTATTACAGAGTAAAATCCAACATTACAGTTGGCAAAGTGTTCTCAGCTGTCTGAAGGCATCATCCAGCCAATCTTGGATTATCTCTAAGATGGGGGTACTACCACCACCCTAGGCAATTTCCTGCCTATTTACACTGCCATTAAAAAAGGAAGTTAGGAAAGGGATAAAGAAATATAAATATTTTCCGACTTCCTGCCAGTTAAATACATGAGGATGTTGTTATGAATAAATTTTTGGAAAAGGATTCCTGCAATGCTGTGGGAGGACTTGAAGGAAGATGACTGCTACCCTTGATTTCATTTCAGAAAAACCATATGCTAAATTGTAGGAATCAATTTTCCCAGCTAATATTTTGACATTTCTACAATATGGTCAAATTAAAATGATAATAATTGTGTTTGGCTTGTTTATCCTGCACTGATGGCTAAATGTATAAAGAAGGCAGGGGGTGAGTGGTATGTTCATTACTGCTAATTTACATAAGATAAACACATAAGTTGTGTAGAAGCAGTGAGATGCAGCTTAAAATCTTCTTACCAGCCAGATTTTAGACCCATCCAGACTAACTAAATAGCTGTGTGTCTCTGTAAGACACTGACTGAGAGTATAATAACGCCATTTGTGTCCAGAGTTACACGAACTCACTTTGGTGTAGATGCACACAGATGTGCACCTGATGAGGAAACACCAACTCATACCCTGATAGCATGGAGAGCCCCATGAAAGAGCTAATCCTAACAGGGAGGCTCTGCTCCAAAGATGTGCCCATTTCACTCACTTTGGCAGAATACCCACACCATTTCACCAAAGGAAGCACATTTTCTTCTAATTTCTAACCCTGCACATACAGACTTGAGTATGAAAACCAAACAGTTTGCCTTCCTCGTGGCAATCTAGAGGTTGTGGGGTTTTTGTTTGTTTGTTTGTTGTTTTTTTTTTATGCACATGTACAATCTCCAGTCTAAATATCCAGCTGTGACACAGCTGCAATTGTGCAGCAGCTCCAGGCCAGGGTTCAAGATGGTGCTACTATTAGTCTTTTGTACAGCATTGTTTCAAATGATTGCTCTGTTTTCCTATTCTTGATTTATTGATTCAGCCAGTGTCAGTTCTGCTAAGAATATAATCTCTTATCCTTACTCATGCAAATAATGTGCGATTCCAGTGGTTTAATTAAAAATAAAATCACAGATTAGAACAGAAAAATCATAACAGGACAGAACAACTGCCAAAAATACCTCAGTAAGCAGTGATCCTGTTCCTTCTGAAGCCTACAGAAATGCTGATATATATATATACTCAAAAATAATTAAAATGTTACAGAAGAACAGTATCTCAGTCATGTACCCTAATTTGAGAAGTTTTTCAGCTTCTCCAGAGGGCTGCTGAAGTGGTTTATGACTTTACATCCTACAAATCTGACAGGCACAAGGTTCTATCTGTTTGTCCCCTGCAGAAATCCCTACAATGCCTTGAAGAGATTATTATATTTTCTGGGGAGATTCTCAGGTCTGGTGTCTGAGTTTCTCTTTGGATTTTTCTCTATTGAACACATCTCAAAAGCAATTTTGACAAGAAACACACAGGACTGAGGCCCATCCCAATATCTTACAAAATAGCAACCTGACCACCATAGTCTGTTTTCTATCTGGTGTTACCCAGGTGTGTGTAGCAGCACTACTGGATAAAGGTCATAATCTGATGCCCATCCAGTCTGTTTGTCAAGATGGTGCTATCTATAAAATAAATCTACTTAGATTGAGACTACATCCCATAGATACACCACAAAACTCACTTTCTTCAATGGGTTTGGTCCCACAGGCCCAAAGAAGTAAGCAGCTGCAACAAAAATGAGTTTCCATCATTGACATTAGAAGACACAGCTCTGACAACACAACAGCCACTCATGAAAGAAATGTCATATTTTGCCATGCAGCCTGTAGACCTTTTAAATACTACACAGATGCCAGGCTAAACCAAAAGAAGCAGAAGAAATTAAATTCTGCACGTATTGAATTATGTCTTCTGACTGCCAGCCAGCTGCTGCTTGTTTTCAGATTAATAAGCAGTATGGCAAAGTTCAGGCATCCAACAGCATGTGGAAATCAGAGGAAGCAATGTTTGTCCAGCAGGTGACCAAAGGAAATGTGCCTGTTTTGAGTTTTCATTCATGTTTTCTGCAAGCAACTTAAAGGTATTATATACTCTTTGCTCATGAAGATGCATATATTTTCAGCCATCATCCCACACCCTTTCCCACCACACAAACAGCTGCAGCATGTTTTAAGCACTCTTTAAGTTAAAACATATGCTGAGAAACAAAGGATAGTTCAGATCAGCACAGCATATTGCAAGTGATATCCTAAACTGGTAACTAATGATTCATATAATATTTTCTTAATATGCAATCTGCACAATCTAGGAGATCTACAAGGACCTAGAAGCACATTAATTGCAATGTTTTAGCTCATGTGATTTTAAATATGCTCTATTTTTTCTCATTTAGACCCAACCCTTTTTAAAAAAATCACTAAACAACACGAGGGCACAAACATTGGTGGATGCACGGCAAGGTTTACTCTTTCTCAAACTTTGGGCAACAGTGTTTCCTATGAAGGTCCAACACTCTTTCTTTAGCAGATCATCTACCAACATGATAGCACAGAACCAACAGTACCCAGGACAGCAAATTCTAATTTTTTTGTGTTCCATAAAGTTAAAAGCAAGTATTAAATCCTTTAAAAAGGATGATTTAATTACACCTCTGATTTGGTGTCTCAGGTATTTACTCCCTGACTGTACATAGCCTAAATAAATTTTCATTAAAAATTTCCTTTAAACATTTTCCATATTTCCTTGAGCTTACACTTTCTTGCCTTGATGACAGTCTTATGTCTAGTGCATAAAAGAAAAACTAGGAGATACGCTCCTTCTCCACGTCTCCTTGTCTCTGGGCAGTGTGACTCTCAAGTGAGTCTAAGCCATTCTAAAACCTGCACTACCCACAGACAGATGGAAGGAGGCTTTTCAGCTTGGCCAGAACCTTCTAAAAGTCACTGTCTCAAATGCTTGAAGATCTGGCTAAGGCACATTCTAGGTCAGCATCTCAATGATTTGACTCTTGGCACAATTCATTGAAAACTTGCTTTAATTGTGATATTTTAAATCCCACCAAGCCAGTTCTCTAACCCAGCCCAGGGGTTGAGGGAGGCTGATGGTCACAGCACTGACTCTGCCCCCTGGCACTCTGCCTTATGGGGCTCCCATTTATTAGAGGCAGCTCTGGGAGGTGCAGTCCCATCCCTGAACTCACCAGCTACTGAAATCAAAGGAATAGCCAAGCAGGGACTGAGGTGCAGTTAGGACAAACCCAGCCAGAGTCCCAGCAGCCAAGCATAGGACGTATATATGAGAGGTGTTAGCATTAGGAGGAGAGAGAACAGAGGCGAAGGTAACAAAAAAAGCCATCATGCAACTCTCCAAGGGGCAATGAAACAAACTGATTCATCTGGGAAAGCAGATGAGTGTTTGTGCCAGTATGTAATCCTCTAAAGATGTCAGATCCAAAGACTCCAGAGATGAGGCAGAGATGATGTACAGCAGGCTCTCTGGCAGTGCTAACATGGTGTCACCCACTGCTGGCATCACAGGTAATCCTGGCCTGAAGAGTAGAAAAGGGTAGAAAAGTGTCCAAAGAAAAATACCAGAGCTGAGGAGAACACAGTAGCATCTAAAACTTTTTTTTTTTTTCTTATAAGCTGCAGTATGACTAGCAGCTAATATTAATTTTTAAACTAGTAGCATAAAAAAAGCAGATTCTTCTACCCTCAACTCGGCTGAGTAGTCCGTATGCCTGTGTAGTCCCTGTGAAATTAATTACTTGTTTCAGAGATCAAAATGGTTTTTTACATGAGGAAAACGAGACTCAAAGCCTCAGTAATTTTCAAACACTGCACATGGACACACAGTATTTGTCCTGGCATTAACAAAGGAAACAAAAGAAAACAATACAAAAAAAAAGGATTAGCAAAAAAAAATATGGATTAACAATGAGATTAATGAGAAAATGTTGATGTTTTTAACAGACAACATAATCAGAGAAGAGGGAAGAAGACAATTGGTGGCACTTCCGATGTGCATTCCAAGGTGAAAAAATGCCTGGCAGCAGAATACTGCATTGTGACAGTCAAAACAGAAATTCTCCTTATCTATGCCCCAGGAAAAAACCCATTGGCTATAAGGAAGGCAGCAAACATAGAAATGATGATATGATAATTATAAGGTGAGAACTACTGAGAAGGCAGACCAACTTGCAAACAGAGTTAATACTTTGTCTGTAATTGAAAAGCTAAAGACTAGATAGCCATGAAGCTCTGCAATTTAAATAAAGCTGCATGTTGTGAATGCTGTCTGATACCAGTTGTTGAGAAAGGGGCAGCAAAGGCTCACAGAGGCAAGAATTTTCTCTGTATTAGATGCGTTTCAGCATGGAAAATTAGATGAGTCAATATCTAATTTAGTATTTAATATACCATTTGAACATTATAAATGTAAGCGGATGGTAGCACTCAGGTATGATAGTGAGGAATGAAAGCAAAAATTACTCGCAGAAGAATGCTGCCAATTTGCACATCATTAAT
The DNA here is from genome assembly GCA_038090715.1 of Florisuga fusca. NCBI lineage: Eukaryota > Metazoa > Chordata > Aves > Apodiformes > Trochilidae > Florisuga > Florisuga fusca. The sequence continues at coordinate 9,833,139 of JAAWXA010000019.1, forward strand.
CTTCATGCCCCGTAATTCAAATGCATAATAACAGTCAGTGTCTCCCCACGTCTCAGCAACAGCTGAGTAATGGTGCTATACTGTAGTCTCACATTATGCATTCAGTTCTCTTGGAGGCAGGGCTGATAATACCAACTATTATTGAAATTGCTTAGTATTGCCTGCACAGTGCCATGCTTGTGCTTGCTCATTGAACTGTGCCTCATGTTAGCCACCGAGATGGGTGCTGTGTCTCCTTCCTAAAGGAAATTTATTTATTTCCAGATTAAAATCTTGAGACATGATAATGTAGTCGCTTCTGAAAATGTGGGCTTGTGAATGGGAAATGGGTGTTTCTCTGCTGATCTTTTTGGAAAACTGCTACTTGCTGTGTTAGGGTAGCAGTTTGAACAAGGCAGTAGGTGCTTCTTTGGAATCTCTGTTCTTAGAAATAAAAAATTAGACAGGGACCGTGTTTCATGGAGGTTTCCGTGGCTGAGCAGCCAACAAGTGGAACCAGAGACCTTAACTTCTGTGTAGTTTCTATAACATTATTGTTAAAGGTAGTGTATATATTTTTAAATAAATAGCCTCTACCCAATGACACAATACAAAAAATAATATAGACACAGTGTAGCCAGACTCCAACTGTGCTCACTACATCTGCAAATCCAGGTACCAAGGGCTGGGATGAGAACGCAACCAGGAATCACCTCTGAAAAGCTGCCTTTACATGACCAAGCATCAAATAAGAACAGACCTGGACAAGGAGCATCTGTTTGTTTATTATTATTATTATTATTATTATTATTACAGCTTCTACTTCTACTCTTATTACTACTATTAGTACTATTATTGTATCTTAAAGGCTGGAGCTAGGTTTTCTCTATGTTGAGATCAATATTATTTTGCTTATAAAAAAAAGATATACAATGTTTTTCAACAAGAAAAAGTGAATTCCCTGCTATGTTTCTTTAAGACAGGAACAACCAATTTAAACTTGTATTTGGATAATTCTCTTACAGGCCTTTTAAATGTCATTTAGTATATGTCAGTTTTCAAGTGAAAATACCTCTTTGTACTAAGAAGTCTGTAAGTTTAATTTCAAAGATCATAGAAACCAAGCTCTTACTGGGTTTTATCACAGGAAACATCAAAATCCAAACATCCAGGGCAGAAATATACCGCCCTGATTAGAAAGCCATTATCTGGTCATTCAATACTCGACAAATGCACTGGGAACACGTGCACAGTAATTTCTTTTGCTGAAGTTCTGCAGCAAGGGGAAAAACAATGATGTGATGATGCTGACCTTTCCACATTTTGTACACAAAAGTCAGCTGGTTAACTGAGCAAGATTTTTACATGATTGCACTCCTTGATTTTGAAACTTTAAGAGATTTTATTTTTAAACCCAGTTTGGTCCAAATGTTGCTCTCCTCAGTAAGTTGGAGGCTTCCGGTAAACTTTGTTGTTTCATGGAATCACAGAATGGTTTGGGTTGGAAGGGACCTTAAAGATCATCCAGATCCAACCATTCTGGCAAGGGCAGGGACACCTCTCACTAGATCAGGGTGCTCAAAGCCCCATCCAACCTGGCCTTGAACACTTCCAGGAATGGGGCATTCAGTTTCCCTTGGTATCCTGTTCCAGTGTCTTGGAACCCTCAAACTAAAGAATTTCTTCTTCATGTCTATCCTAAATCTACCCTCTTCCAGCTTAAAACCATTACACCTCAGCCTATCACTATACACCCTTATACAAAGTCCCTCCCCAGCTTTCCTTTAGGCCCCTTCAGGCACTGGAAGGCCTCTAAAAGGTGTCCCTGGGTACTTCTCATCCTGTTCTCATAGAAGAAGTGTTCCAGCCCTCTAATCATCCCTGTGGCCCTCTTCTAGACTCTTTCCAAGAGCCCCATGTGCTCCCTGTGTTAAGGGATCCAAACTGGACATGGTACTGCAATGGGCTCTCAAGAGAGCAGATGGGGAGAATCACCTCCCTCGATCTGCTGGCCACACTCCTTTTGTCATCCTTCAGCACAGTTTTCTGATACTCAGACTCTCTTCTGTGCTTCAGGTGACCACAGACTTGATGTGAAGGCAGAAGAAAAAGAACAATTAAATGAGACTATAACAACTGAAGTCAAAAGATGCTTACAGTCCTATTGAGCTGAATATCACTGACTGTTTTGAATCTCTCTAACCTAACACACCCTGCCTATTCCAAAATTTCACTGTTTTCACAGATTTCTTTTTTTTTTTAAGGAAAAAAATCACATCTATTTTAGAGATAAAATATCATTTTTATGCATGTGCACAAACACGTCTAAAATATATTTCTGTAAAATATAAGCATGCAAGTGTAATTATATAAATAAAAATCCGTGTTTGGATACACACAAATTACATAAAGGACATGCCATGAAGTCAGTGTCAAGCTCACCCCAACCTTTAGATTAGTAATGTGGCCATCTGAGTGACTGTCAGGATTCACTGAACAGACTTTCCTGCTGACCAGGAGTGCCTGAGATTTCTACCAATCATTACAGTGGGGAGGAGACCCTGAGAATTTGGGGGGAGAAAAGACCCCAGAGCTATCTTCTGATGCCTGAGGCTCCCAGTCCAGATTTTCTGAGATTTTAATGATATTTGTCAGTATTCAAAAATTTCATTCCTTCTTCCAAGCCATTTCTATGCCAAACTGAGTCAGAAGAAAGAGCTAACCCAAGATATTATTTCTGCAGCACATTTTTCTGCAGCAGGTTTATAAATACTCAATACTGTAAAACAGCAGATTCAGAAAGTACTCCAAAGGACTGTCCTCATTAATACATGAGACATCATCATGGAAATACTCTTTTTTTTTGTTGTTGTTGAAGTGATTTCCCTGGATTACAACAGAGCATACGCCAACGAGTTGGAAGGGTTCCCATAGCATGGGAGTGAAGTGTCTGAGGCATGCAAAGTTATGCTTTAGCACATGTTCCTGCTTAAATATACTCCAAAGTAAGTCCTTCTGGAGATAAGAGAGCAAGCCTTATCTGGTAGTACTGCAGTGACAGTAAGTAAGCATTGTTTGTTGGACACCAGCAATACTTCTTACTATTACTCAAGTTACATGAAAATTGGAAACCTACAGAAAAAAGTGAACTGAATGTAAATAGTTTCTAATGTTGCCTGGAAAATGTTTTTTTAAAAAAGAAAAAAGAAAAAAAAAGTAAGAAGTAGCAACTCAAGCTTTTAACACCTTTCTGAATGCCTTCAATTCATCCATTTTACAAGATAAGCAAGCAGAAGTTTTGATGTTTTTTCACTATGTCACAGAAAATTAGGGAACTAACAGGACAGAACTTGGTCCTTGAACCCTTGGATGTGAACAAGCTTTGATAAAGGCCTTTTATTGTATATTTCTCACTAAAGAGTATGAACACCAGAGAAAAGAGGCGTAGGTAGGCAGAATCCTCAAGTAATCAGCTTTGATTACATTTGAATACCTTTTACTTTCACATCCGCTAGTGCTGCCATCAATGGGTGTAGAAGTCTTGTTTTAAACAGATATTGGAGAAAACATATATTTGCATGAGAATTTTTATGAAGTATCATGCTTATGTTAGCTGTAATAAGTGATTGTGATTCCAGGCACATTTCAGCTTCACTGCCAGGATGATTCTTCTCTATCAAGCAGATTTATTCTTCTGTTGTACTAACAAACAAAGAAAAAAACCAAACCCAAGAAGCAAAAAAAAACCCCCAAAACAACAAAACCCGAACAGAGTAGAAATGAGAAGAGGATTAAGCTACTGTAAGGCTCTAGGATGTCTTAGAGCAACCCACTTCAAAATCCCATTTCCAGCTAAATTAGCTGTAATTCCATAATTAAATAGTCAATCACAGATTTTCATTAAAAAAAAAAACAAAATAAAAAAAGACAATAAAACATTCCCCTAAATCCTTTTCTTTCCTTTCTTTTTAACAGTTCAAGGCATTTTTTTTTTTATTTATTCTGAGTTCCTCATCATCGAATGGCAGGTGATGGTAAAACAGAATCACAGAATCACAGAAAGTTAGGGGTTGGAAGGGACCTCAAAAGATCATCAAGTCCAACCCATCCTGCCAGATCAGGGTCACCTACAGGAGGGCACACAGGAATGCACCCAGGTGCATTTTGAATGTCTCCAGAGGAGACTCCACAACCTCCCTGGGCAACCTGCTCCAGTGTTTTGTCACCCTCACAGTAAAAAAATTTCTCCTCATCTTTATATGGAACCTCCTATGGTCAAGCTTACATCCTGCTAATGTGCAGGATTTGAATTTCTTTCTCACTGTGCAAAACCTTTAGCACCTTGCCAGTTTGCCCCACTCAATCAGCCTGTGAACCACAAGGGGCTGCTTGACTTCCATTGTACAACCCAAACCTCTCTCAGGGATATTAGTGGGTACAAGATGTGTATTCAGCATGGTGCATGCAGCTCCCTCAGATCTGTATTGCAAGATGCCACCAATGACAGTTCTATCAGGTGTTCAGAGCAATTCTCATCCTGTGATGTCATCTCTCCTCATTGTTCTGAGAATAAATGTTTTATAGATCCTCACCTCATAGACATCTCACTTGAAGTAAATGTTCTCCTGTGAAATATCAACGATACCACAGCAAAAAAGTGTTGGAGAAAGGGGCAATAGCAAGTTAAAATCCTGATGGGGGTGTCTTCTTAGGAAAAATTAGGCTACCTAAAAGCATTTGGCTTGTCCAAAGAAAAACTAAAAAACACATAAAGTAACGTTAAAGATAAACATTGGAGAACTGCAAAGAAGAGTTTCACTGGAGGAAGTGGAATGGAACAAAACAAAGTAAAATGTTGGGGGAAAATCAAACTAAAACGGAGCAAGTACAATAGTACGATTCCCCCCCCAACACCGGAATGGCTTTACACCCCTGCCTCAAACATCTAGAGCAGAGCAGCTCAACAGGCTCTGTGAGGAAACAATTCATTCATGGTAGGCTGTAATAAATACACATATATGTATATCCATATGGGGGGGGCTTTGTATAATTTTTTTATGTGGTGAAATCCTCTAAGAAGGCCATGTTCAGAGGTGAAAAGCCCTGGAATAAGCTTACTGCTAGAATGTGTCTCTACTTTGAAGAAAGCTGGGGGGGGTACACAATCAATGTAACTTGAATAAAAGGCAGAGGAAGATCCTCTGTTTTCAGCAAGTTAATAAATAACATGAATGTAATATTAATGAGCTATCTTATGGAAAAACCATGTAGATCAGTTAAGTGACATTACTGAAACACTTTAGGGGCCTCAGAAAAATGGGAGTTGTTATGTAAAGTTGCTTGTGTTTGGGAATTACTGAACAAATATAAATGGTAATAGGGAGCTTGGCAGTGGTTAGCAGCTCCAGGGAGTCCTTCATCCTTGCCATTTGGATACTGAAAACAAGGACTGTAAATGGGAGCAAATGAACACATTTGTAATAGAGGAGGAAAATGCATAAGGCAATGAGCCAGCAAAGACTCAGCAAAGCCATGGGGAGCAGTGATGTGCAGCTCAGTGACTGCCACAGCATGGCTGGAAAATTGGCCTCGTATTATGCCAGGAGGAAGTAACTCTCCAGAGCTGCAGTGGGCCTCAGAAAAAGGAAAGTATTGCTGAGTAATTAATAGAGGTAGCTCACATTGTACATGGAGGATTTGGACTGGCTGGGGAAGCTCTGAGTCCCCAGCAGTCCTCTGGCTGTACAGTGTGCCAGAACAAGAAATTCTGCAATCCCTTGCTGGAGGTTACTTGTTCTCTGGGATTTTTGCCTATGTCCAGCAAGGTATTGAGCCTTGTTCCATGTCCTTTGTCCACATGGGCTTAGCAACCTTACTCTGAAATAGGTATGCAGGGTGAGTTTGCCTTTTCTGTTGCTCTTTAATATAAGCCAAACAAACACAGGAAAGCCTAACATAAGCAGAGCAGTCATAGAATCAATTGTTCCATTTGGAACAAACCTATAAGATCACCTAGTCCAACCTTTAACCTAACTCTACCAATCTAGCAGGCTTCACCTTCTTCACACTTCATTGTCACCCTGTTCACCTGATGCAGCTGCTCTCTGTGTCCGCTCAGCCCCACAGGCAAACCTGGCTTACTGCTTCACTGGGGATTGCTTGGGCAGGCTGTCCTGCTCCAGGGGGGATGGTCCAGCAGCCATGGATGCACCACCTTTCCCAGGACACATTGCAGACCTTTCCAATGACTTATTGATAAAACCCACATTCCCTTAGAAAAGACCCCGAGGCATGGCTTTAGCAAGTTGTGAGTAAAAAACAACAGTTCCCAGCATACAGCTACTTGCTTCCCAAGTGCAGGAAACCTTGGGCTGCCAGCACAACACTCACCAGACTGTAGAAGATAACATCTCCCATGTTTCTGCCTGCTTGTTTCCACTCCATGGCACAGAGGTATCTCAGCAGTTGTCTGACCCACGGTCATGGAGAATGACACTGAGGTGGCTCAGGCTTGCTGCACAGTGCAATTAGTTCTTTTGCCTCAATCCTATATAAGAACAAGAAAATGAAGAGAAATACTAATGAGCACTAACTACAATCCCTTTTCCAAACTGTCATCTTTCAGGAGAATTAATGCATCTAAGAAAGCAGTTCACCTTCCAGGCTGCAGGGGAGGCTCAGAATAAGTGCCCAAGCACTACACAAGTTTCAACAACAAATGGTCAGTCTGGGAACAGTGGGCAAACACCAGGGAAAATTCGGGCTCCATGTACTAACTGGCTCTTCTACACACCTTGCTACTGCAGGACCTGCCCTTCTCTCCACTTCAGTGTGAAGGTAGTTGACATCTCCACCACTCAGATGATTTTCACCAGAAACTTCTATGTTTTAAATGAAGAACGGTCACAACTGAGCCACCTTCTTCCTGTCAATCCTTCTCCTAATACCCTTCTCTTCTGGAGTACCACATTTTTGTATTGCCAACCTGCAAAAGCCTGAAAGCTTAGTAGAAACAAGAAGAACCACACACACCTACACTTCTGCTTCCTTTCCCACCTTGTTCTGCAATGCCACTGTCTGCCGTGCTGGACCAAACAGCTCAGATATGTACACCCAGACAAGCCCCTTGCTCTTTTCTCCCCAGAGCTACAGCCTGCTTTCCCTCTCCTATATTTTGCTTCACCAGCAAAGAACAACTCTGTTTACTGCCTGTCTGCATCATTTCTTCCAGGAGCAGCAGCCTCCCAGATCCTTCCTCAAGCACCACCAGCCATTACTGATGGTTTTGCTCCCCCTAAATACCTGTCAGCTGCCAAGTCCCTTCAGAAATGCTAAGAAATCAAATGTGTGCTCTCCACATTGCCCTTTCACTAGTGGAACTAGCTAAGAAACTTTTATTTTTCCCACAAAAATCCACTCTACAATAATTTTTGACCAATAGTTTAAGAGCATGTTAAAAAGTAACATCTAAATTTTATTTAGACTTCCTCCTTTCATGGAGTTGCAAATTAAAAACTTCAGTTCCCATAATTGCATAACTGGGTCATGATGGAAACAGGCAGTGAGAGAAAAGTCATTTATTTGTTTCCAGAGAAAGAAAATGGAGAGATGGGAGAAGGGTGAGGGGAAGTGGAGGGAAGCAGAACCGAAGAGAAGGAGGCAAGTGAGCAAAGTTACAAATAAAGGTATTTTACATGATTTTACAATAATTTTTTTTTAATAGGCAGACACAGCATTTCAAAGTAGGTTTTCCTTCAAAAGTCTTTCAAGAAGAGTCACATTCTGTGATACTACTAGTAAAGAGTTTTCTTGTTTTTTTCCTGATGTTTTATAGCTAGTTTATTTATGGTATAGCAGTTTAGTTTGCTATGCTCAGTTAAACTGGCTTATGGCTTCATTGTTTTGATTTTTATAGCTCTAGCATCAACTGATCTAGAAAGCCATTTGCAATGGGAAGGCAAAAGAAGCAAGTTACAGCCTAAAAAGAAGCCTAATAAACCACTTAATATCCACCCATAAATACAAGATTATCCGTCCTTTCCACACCCCTGCTATAAAGTGGAAATATTTCTTACTACCATCTACTGACCATAAAAGATGTATTTTGGGTTCAGGCTTCCTGCTTTTCTGAAGTATGAGAGCATCCTTTTGCTTCACCACATCCACTTGTGTACCAGACCTCTGGCAAAGCACTCATTTTTTTGACAGAGAAACAATTTTCCAGCATAATTGCAAGATGTTCTCCATTAGAAAGATATATGTGTGTGAGCAGTTCCAGATATATTGGCTTTTCTTTTTATGTGTAAACAAGCACGGCTATACAAATTCCAGTGATAAATCTCCTTGTGGCCAGTCATCCTCTGAAGCTGGCTGCACAAAGCATTACTCACCACTACTTTCTAAGAGACATAGGCAGATGTTTTAGACTTTGGTCAGCTTGAAAAAAACAAACAGTGAAGGCACATGAAAGGGGCCTGCTAGGTCAACATGTGCTAGGATGCTTCTGTTGAAGTTTGAATATCTACTTCTTTCCTTCGCGGAGAGACTGGCACTTTCCTGCTATGAAACATTTCACCCCATGTTGACTTATCTCTTGAAGGCTTTTTATCCTGTGGGGCAATGTTGTGATCTGTGTGTGCAACCAAAAGAAATCAGTTTTTTCTGGTGTGGTCAATAAAATATCGAGCACTGCACTCAGATCTGTTCATGGCCAGGACTGGGGTAAAGAGAGTAATGGGCATTTCCCTCTCAGAAAAACTGCTTTGCCCATATCAATTGATTACAGTCTTGCAGAGGAAAGGGTTATCAACATTGACACCATTTTAACCACATGGTAAAGGGGTCAGGAAGCACACTCAGACATCCCAAGTATTTCATGCAGTGGAGATTTCCCTGTAGGATGTGAACCACACCAAAAAAAAGGTTGCACTTTACTGGTAAACACTACTGAAACACTACTGGTTACTAGAAAGCACTACTGAAAACAGGGTCCAACTCAAGGCAGTGCATACCTCTAGGAGTCTTTAAATAAGACAATAAATCAATTAAATTACAAATGTTTCTTTCCTTCCTGGGTAATAAAGTGCAAATCCTTTCCAATTGAATTTCTCTCTCCCTCAGATATAGGGAACAAAATCTTCAGAGCATCTTCTAGCAGCCTGGAGACAAAAAAAATGTGGTAAAATGATAATAACACACACCTCCCACCCTAAAATTAGCAGTAAGTCTACAAAAATGTCAGTTCTAGTCAAACCACCTGTTACTGACCTGAGGAACACACTGATAGGTAGCAAAATTCAGTCAGACATTGGAACGGACTGCTAAAGGAGGTGCTGGATTCCCCCACTTTGGAAAGTTTTAAGTCTCAGCTCAACAGGGTGCTGAGACATCTCAAATAAACAATAATATCAGCAGGGTTGGACCAGATGATCTTTGAGGTCCCTTACAACCTGGCATTCTATGATGATGCTATGAAAATCTTGGGCCTTTTATTGAGCTGTTACCAAGACAGAGCCAGGCAGTACAGAACAGCCATGTGATGAGACATTCACTGGGACATTGCGTGCTGCCCTGCTCCTCACACCATGTAAGCAGTGCCAGGCAGAGGCCAGGGTGAATTCATTTAGATAATATACACCAGGCTGCTGTGGAAGACCACCATAGGCACAGCTCCAGGGCTAAACTCAAGCACCTGAAGCTGAACTCTGTGCCTAATATGGATACCAACAAAACTACATCTTTCCACCATGTTATTCTGTGTATCATTACCAGAGAACTGTTGCTTAAAAAATAAAGGCAGAAATTCTCAGGAAGTCCTTTCACATTTTCTCATAATTTTTTAGCATCTATAATGGTTTCCAATACTGGGAAGTTCGAATTATCATACCAAGACTAAACCTAACACCCATAACTTGCACATGGAGTATCAAGCTGGGTACTGGGATACAAAAATATAACTAAGCCCTCAGTGGTGTTCCTTGTGGTTTATGGAATATTTCTCCGTTACCTCACGCCCCACTGTGAGTGCTAAAACATGTTGTTTAGTCTCAGAGTTTTGAAGCTTAGCTGCTGTACCAACAAGACACAAAGCCTTCCATTTGCAAAGGCTTCCTTAGTAAAACTGCAAGCTACAAAGTTACCATTGCCTGTCTTAACCCTCTCTTGCGTAATTTTTATATTATTAACTATTAAAAATTACTATTAATTAATAAAATAAAAAGTATTAATAACTAATTATCATCAGATTATTTATAAAGCTGCTTCATTTACCTAGTCCATTTTTCCTCAAGAAACGTCAGGAGACAGGACAAGGGCAGAGAAACAGAAACCTTTGTTCAAGAAGCACCACAGCAGCTGCAAGTGTAACCACTCTGATGAAGGGATGATTCTCCCTCTAAAACACTGACAGAGGCATGGAGTAGGCAAGATGCCTCTCTCTGGCCCCACAAAAGCCCTGGGAGAAGTCCAGGACAACAGTGGCAATGTCAGAGATCCCTCTTTTTGCATTCCACACTTCTCTTTCTTCCCCTGCTCACAACACACACACATACACACACCGTAGCAGCAGAGAGGAAAGGATCTGTAGCCAGATTCTGCATCTTAGTGCACTTACTGACACTGTCTATGATTAGGTACAAAGACTAGGGAGGGTGGGGAGACAGAAAAAAAGGGGGGAAAGACACACACAGGTAACCTCATAACGGCATTGGACACTGAGTGGGACCATAAGAAGTTAACAGCTTTTGTTCCCACCAGACCTTTTTTTAAATAGCAAGCCAGTGGAGTATCCTTTGAAAGCAGTTAAGCCTGTGAACAAGTTGCTAATGTTATTCTTTTTCTAGGCTATTTTTCTGATATTTGCTCTCACTTGTCTTCCCCCACCTACTCAAGGCAATCATTGTTTGTTTGTTGGGTTTTTTAATATATATTAAGACATTATAGAGGTACCATTATGAAAATGGCTCTCCCTATGAGAATTATCAAAATATACCTCAGACACTGAAACGTGGGAAAGAGAAGAAGGGCTGGAAGTGTGACCACTGCTGTAAAATAAATAATCTTTGTATAGCAAGTGACTCAATCACTTTGCTTAGGCTTCACAGTATTTCCAGCCTTGTGAATTTCCCAGGCTTGAAAACATTTATCTCAGCAGCTTGCAGAGCTTTCCGCTTCTGCCTTTATTACATAAAGTCAGATTGTCTTCATTTCTCATTTGCAGGGGATTGTTTTCACAGGCAACCACTGTTTGTTTTGAAAGATTCATGATCTTTCATTTGCCACTGCACAAGATATCTCAGCACTGAAGGGTAGGAGGAGATATTACCCAAATATAGCTGTCTGTCAAGTGTCTAACACAGAGTAACCGTAAAGCCGCTCTGTTAGAGACATTGGTTTACATTAGTACTTTTTTCTTTTTCCTTGCAAGTAAAAAGGGAATCTTTGCCTTGACTTGTCATCATAGAAAGATGTGGATTTGCAATAAAATATAATATTTATGGTGAACTTGGTATCGCTACCCTGCCCTCAAGAAAACATATTTAATTTAGCATGTGTTTGTTCAGATCCACTTTTCTCACATCAGAAAATCATCTTATTTCCCTAATTATTCACAATTTAGTCATTATGTCCATTTAGGCATTTTGAAATGGAATATTGTGCAGAATTTAGCATACAGAAAGCCAGATGAGAGCACATGCATGCAACCTCCATACATGGGCCTCCTACCAGACACCCCTACCCCAGTGACTCCACCAGGACACCTGTACACCAGTCAGCAGATGGTGAGCATTGAGCACCCTCACACAGCACCGTGCCACCACTTCCCACTGCACATACCAAGCTCCATGAAGCCCTTGAGCAGCCCACCTTGAATATGGAATCATGGAATCATCATGGTTGGAATGGACCTTCGCAATCATTGAGTCCATCTGTCAGTCCTACACCACCTTAACCACTAAATCATCTCCCAAGGTCCCACATCTGCCCGTTTTTTTAAAACATTGGTTGGGGTTCTGCACACCACCAAAGGGTGCTGAACAAGTGCCATCTTCCCACTGGTGTTCAGTTGTTCTGGAAGAGAGTAGGCAGTGTAGAAGTGTCCAAAAGGCAATTAGAGAGGTGGCCAGTTGTACCTTTCCCCCATACACAACAACAGGCAATACATATACCCATTGAAAGAGAAGTTTAAAATTAGAAAGAACACAGACTAAAAAAAAAAGAAATCTGAAAAAGAAGTTATTTGACCTGTTTCTCTGTGTACCCATCAAGACTGCCAAACTGGTGGATGCCCCTCACTCCATGTACCAGGAAAACTCATGTCCCTCATGTCCCTCATGCCCCCAGAGCATCTCCTCAGAAACATATTTTGTGTGCATACTCATGGCCCTCTGTCTAGGACAGCTGGTTATGTTATGAAACAGCTTCACATCCACCAGCTCCTGGGATGAGCCCGTGGCTTTATGGCAGATATCCTATAGACCATCCCAGCCAAGCCTCAGGAAACAGCCAAGCCTTGGTGGTCACTTGCTGCAGAACAAAACAAATGCTAGCTTGTGTGCCACATTTGGAAAACTCAGAATTAAAAGAAATAAAAAATAAGCCAAGGAGAAAACATGAAGCAATAACTTTAAAAGCTGTTTCAGAGGTGGAAGGATTTGCAGGGGTTTTATCTCAAATCTCTTCAGCAGTGGAGATGCTCCCAGTGTAGGTGGGTGTTTGGAGCAATGGGTTGAGCCTGGCATCTTCCCTATAAGCAGACCCAACAACATTAATCACACACCTCCATGAAGATGCACTCCCAGGTAGAAATGAGCCTGCTTATGAAGGGAAGATGACAATAACCACTCAGAGAGGCAACTGGTTGGGGAAGAAGGGCAGAAGGTTTTCGTCCCTGGGGCTGCCTCCACCATCCCCATCAAAGACCGTCATTAGTCGGTCCCTGAGTCAGGAAGCCACACTGGATGATCCCAACAAAAACTGTGTAAGGATTTGGGCAGCATAGTGCCCAAGTGACATGCTAACTTCTCTAGCTGCTCTCACCTCAGTGACCCTCCTCTCTTCCCGTCCCCACCCACAGGCAGAGCTCACAGGGACCCTCGCAGCAGCATCATGTCCCCAGAGGCACCTTTCTTCCTGCAGAAGAGGTCCCTGGACCCTGTCACGGGGCTCTTTTCCTTCAGACATCACTGATAGCTGCAGCAGTGTGCAACACGTGGCTACTGCCCACCACTGTGGGGCACATGGGTCACCTCAACCAGACGGACTGCCTTTCCTTGCTGTGCTATCAATACTGTTTGCCAAGCATCTCCTTTTTTAAGGAAAAATAAATTTAAAAAACATCCTGATTAGAGGGCAGCAAACAACAGCAACTGTCAAGACACATCCTCATGTGAAGATAAAGACAAAATGAAACTTGCAGTAACTGGATTACTAGAGCTGTCAAATCACAGAAAGAGTAATTTGGGAGAGGAGCATACCTCCAGCTATTAATGAATTTTCCAGTACACAAAGTCAGGCTATTTGCTGATGGATTTTGCCATGTTTGATTATCAATCAGTTAAAAACCAACCCCCTTCCTTGGGAAGTACAGGCTGTCCACAGTTATTTCTCAAAAGATAATGGAAGCAGGATTTCCATAAACTGTTTGCTTCAGCTCCCTAATAGCCAATTAATTCTTAAACAGCTAATACTGGATTTGCTTCTGCATTTGGATGAGAGGAAATCCTAGATATTGGAAATTAATAAGGAAATATCCTTGCTCATGCTCAAATTCTCTTGGCTACATGCAAATATGGCTAAGCATGCAAAGAGGCTGCTGCTGAAAAGTCAGCACAAATGTCTGCAGCTAATCAAAAATAGCTTATGAGCAAAATTGAAGTGAACATTTCATGCTGCTACTAGGATTGCAAAGGAGAGTTTCTTGATTGGACTGGCTCCAGGCCAGCAAAAAAATGGATCTTCTAGAGCCACCAAGTTTATAATAGATTGTGTTTCGGAGGAAAGTTGTGAACAGGAGGTGGGATCACCTCCAACACACACGTTTGTAGCTGTCTCAGTAACAGGTCAGCACCCAGGTGTCCACACTCATCCCACCCTTGCTTAAATTTGCATCCCACGGCTGGAGCCTGTCAGTGTCACAAGCACTTGGTTACCATCCTGCTGGACTTGGGAGCTGCTCTGGATGGCGTCCAGGCAACATCCCCACAAATGGCAGACTACATATTTTGAAAAGGATTCTCTGAAAATGCTCTCGTTTGGCTCTCCTCCCACTGAATTCACAGTTAAATTAACAGTGGGTGTCTTGAAAAAAATACAGCCATAGGACCCAGAAAGTACCAGTTTTGGACAGTGTCAATGCTTCCTCTGGGTAGCAGAGACAGGAGAGAAGGTGTTGCCAGATCCCAACACACACACCAACTCTCCTGTCACACACTTGCCTCTGAGGGACCTTCTTCTCTTCTGCCCTCAGCACTGTATGGTGGCTTGCTCCTGTGCAAAGCTGCCTCTGCATTACCACTGTTATTTGCTGGCAGCATTTCATACCCAGTTTCTGTGGGAATAAACTCAGAAGGCCCAAGCCAGTGAGGAGTCAGAGAATAGAGAATTTTCCAGTATGCTCATTAAGGTTGTTTGCTGATGGAATTTGATAGGCTGGATTACCAGTCTATTAAAAATGTCTTTAGAATTAGTGGCTGCCTACCACCATTTCCTCAAACAATGTCTGATGAGCACATCATATAGGTGCCAGCTTAGGGCCCCAGCAAAGACTCGGTTCTGAGACCACCTTTCTCAGGGTCTGTGCCAGAAGAAGCAGTGCAAGATTAGGACCTCAGTAGCTGGCATGATCTGACATTATAGCAGGCTGTGCTCAGACTGCTGGTCACTGAGCTCTTTTCTCTAAGGGACCCAAACATAAAGGGTGCCCACTGCTTAGCTTGATCCTGCTGGGTTGAAGTTTGGGCAGGTTGCTTGCCTGCTGTATTACTGTGTCTTCTTGCAGGCACCAGCTCCTTTGAAGGTAAAACATGAAGAACTCTGACCCTGCCGAAAAAATACAAATCTTCCCTCTGCACCTCCCACCTTCCCTCTTTAGGACCAGCCAAATTTTTCCCTTCTCCAGGCTACCTGTAATCCTTACTCTCCTCCTCCAGGTACCATGTTCCCCTGAAATGTCCTTCAGCCCTTAAGTCCATTGATCTCATTGCCCTGCCCTGACTGTCACATGGGCTTTTCTGTTCCTCACAGGCTGTATCCTCACAGAGGTGCTGATCACCTCCTCACACCCGCAGAGCTGTACATTGTGGGCAGGTTTCACTCTGCCTGGAAACCCAAAGAGATGGCAATGACTGTGGCAACGAGGTACTAAATGGTTGTCCCCTTGTCCCACTGGGGACACTGGCAGCTCCACTGGTGACAATGAGAAATGGCCGTCAGGCTGAGCAAGAGAAAACTGGCAAATCATGATTAATAACAAAGTCAAAATAAAACCATGCCAGCTGGCAACAGCATCGTCTGTCAGTGGGCTGGATTTGCGGGGAGGAAAGCTGCTGTCGTCTGTGTCTTGAAAGACTCAGAGGCCTGTAGGAATTGTGTATAGCAAGGATGCTAGCACACCTCCTCCTTCCCCCACCCTTGTCCTTGCCAACACAGTCTTACTTTGCACCTACAGCCAAGTCACAGCATCTGACACAGTGCTGGCCAAGTTAGTGACTAGACTAGTGGTCTGCAGAAAAAAAAAATATGATTTTCTTTAGGGTTCACACTGAAGAACTCAGTAGCATTATTGGCTCTCATCCTCTGAGTTTGGCACAGATGGATTCACAAAAGACACACCTTGGCAAATAGATTTTACATGCAAAATGTGCAACACAGGAGTGAAATGGAAAACATGCATAGTGATTCACAGCTACACATACCATAATTTTAAAGGAAAAAAATCCACTTTCAAGACATTACCACTCTTTGGAATCACACAAAACCACCAGCTACAGGACTTGAAGTTTCTCAGATATCACCTGTAAACACTATGCCATGGCCCAGTCTTCGGGACGCTCTGCATGTTAGCTCAGCTTGATGACAAGCAGGTAAGGTGACAGTAGTTTCTGATTAGCAGCCATCTGACAACACTAGAAGAGCATTGCAAGAGCAAGTCACATGGATGAAAACTCTTGCCCTGCTTGCTTAGCACACCACACCAGTGCAGGTGACAGCCTGCTCACCTACAGTGCTTACAATTGCACTGCATTGTATTTGAGAAACTGTTTCAGAGAAGAGAAAAACATGCAGTGACATTTGGAGAGAGACCTGAAGCAGCTCGTCCTTCCTAGGATCCCTTCTCAATGTGTTCATGCTTACTGTGATCAGGCTGTACACAGATATCTATGTAAGTACTTCAACTCCCATGTTTATTTACCCTCAATTCTTACTGCTTAATGCTTAAACAATACTTTGGTCTACTGAATCTGTCCAATCATAGCTAGTACCAAACCTAATAGACTATTGTGTATAGATGTTACAAATCTGTAGTTTCCTCTTATTCCAAACTAAAAGGAGGATTTTCTTTTCAATAATTACAATAAAAAGAGAATGAAAACATAATTTTGTACCAACTGGCAGGAGATTGTGTCTGTGAAATATGAAACCATTTCACTCATTTCAGACTGCTTTTTCCACTCACACACTCGAGACTCCTTTCCCCACCTCCGCACAAGAGAACAAGCAGGGACACAACTTCTAACACTTTTTTTTATTATTATTTGAGAAACTTTTGGTGTAGCAGATGACATGAAATGTGTTAGCTGCCTACTTTTGCAGAGATGCACAGTGAACTTCAGTAACATGCTATGAGATGAATTAAATTGTCTGCCAAAAGCAAGCAAACTTTTCTAGACAATCTGTTATTTGACACAGTGCAACCAGTAAAGCCTGTTGTACCATCTGCTCTGTATAAAAGTGCATGGTACATGTTTTACACAGCTTCTAAACTTATCAGTGAGCCAGAGTCAACATTTCTACAGTAGGGATCCCCTATAAAAAAATTCTGTCAACAGCTCTTACCCTTTTGGCTTCATGTCCAAGATCCCAGAAAATCCCTTTCCCTATAGATTTCATTGCCCTTCCAGACAGACTCTATGCTGCCAGCAGAACCACAAGTCTCTTCAAAAGTACATCTTGCTGGTGAGCTCATGAGTGGTTACTTTACTCATGAGCTACTCATGAGTTACTTTAAGGCCTAAGAAAGCACTGAGACAAAACCTTTGTCTCTTCAAGTTCCATGATACCAGGGTGCAAGATTTACAGGTATTTATGTATAGAAATTACACATTTAAATGTACCCTATCTAAGAAACTCAGTGTGAGAACTATACTCCTCTTGTCTGTGCTGTCATTGTACCAAAACCAACCTCCAAGCTTTGCCTTAGGAGGTATCCAGCCTTCTGCTGGTTTTTGCTATTGTTGAAAATCATCATGACATTTCTTATGCAGAAATATGTGCACAAAACCTGTGGAGTGCACACAGAGCAAACCTGAGGTGTCACAACTATGAGGTATGTCCTACACATCCCAATTCTCCTGGCACATGGCAAACCTGGCACGTTCAGGAGAAGTTACATTGCTAGACACAAAAATACAGCAGAGGGTACCTTCCCATCAGTGCCAACTTGGAGACCATTATCCAGAAATCCCATGCATGACCACAAAAAATCCCAGTGTACAACAATCAGAGCAACAATCATGCATCAGAGTCTGATCTGCGGGAGTTCTTAAAACCTCACATTTCTAAAACTTCCCTATTCAATGTTTTCCTGGCAAAAAGGGAACAGATTCAGGAAAACTACACACACACAAACACATCCTGTCTTGCATGAAAAGGTGAAATAGGGATGGAAAATTAGCTCATTACTGTGATCTGGATGTACTGCATTTCTGAAATTCTGGGTCAGTCAAAACACTATATTTGATTTTATTTATTTATTTCTAATGGAGGAAGAACAAAGGAATTCTTCTTGCATGCCACCACGAAACATTTTTAATTCCTATATGCAGTAGCCAACTGGTGTTTCCAGATTTCTTTCACAGCTTTTTTGCATTGCAGATATGGCTTCTCTAGAAGAATCCTTCCCAGTGACACCCTGGCAGCTCTGAGGACAGTGAGGGGAAGGAGGGGTCTCTGTGGAAAGGCAGTTGTTTGGCCACCTGGGCTGGCAGCATGAAGGGGCACAAGAGGATGGAAAACCGTGGGGACAAGGAGTCAAAATGCCAAAGTACAGAAATACACAGAGGGAAGAACACACAGAAATTCAGATACTAGAAGGAGGCTGTAAATGGAGGTTAATTAATTTTTTGCATAATTTTATTTGACTTGATTCTGCTATGACTTCTTTCTAGTACTATGACAAAATTATAAAGTAATGTGGCCCAAACTAGCTAAACTCTTCTCTTTTTCACAGAAGAATTGCATTATTTAGATGCATTTAGGGTCACACCATGCTTGCAATAGTGTATCTAACAAAAATACCCATGACAAAACTTCTTTAAAACACGTGTCTTTTTTACTCTATACAGTTTGTGGGGTTTTTTTCCTGGCTTTTGGTCTCTAGAAGCCTGTCTAGTGCTGGGCTTGCAGACTTTAAGATACTTATTATGTTCTCTGGCCTCAAGCTGGCAGCTGGATTATGTAATAGGTGGTCCTGGAGGACACCCAAGGCCAGGGACAAACTGGCCCCCACTATCCCCCTGGACATTTCATTGAAAGTACCCTCTGCAGTTAAGGATCCTGAGACACAGACTGGTATGAAAGTGATGGTAGACATTTTTCATTAAAATAAAATGCTTCCCCAGTGATAAAATGGAGCTCTAGGTGGAAAAAAAAAAAAAAAAAAAAAAAAAAAAAA
>JAAWXA010000019.1:9852016-9968207 GCA_038090715.1 Florisuga fusca
GGGGGGTGGGGGGGGGGTGGGAAGGGGATTTAAGTAGGGAAAAGATGAAAAAAGATGGGAAAAGTACATATTCACATTACACCACAGGCATTTCAACTTTTCATTTACCATAATGGGCAGAAGAAATTTCATAGTTTCTCAGAAGAAAATAAACCCAACCACCATGGATCTCAGTGCAGAGTGTAGCTCTCCACAGGACATAGAGCCTGGTGGGCACCTGGAGCACAGATGCAGGGGAGAGCATGAAGCAGCTGAACTGCATTTTCTCAGCATTTCATGACAGCAAGATTTTAGGACCTCAATGTAGATAATTCTCATTCAAGCAGCCAGCCACTTCTGTACAGGTAAAATTAATCAGGTTTTGGTCAAGGTCCTCCTTTCTTCTCTAATATTTATCTATTTCCTAATATTTTATTGGCTTCTTGCTGAGGCATGTGAAATTCATTAAGTACAGCCTCAAAAGGGACATCAGTGGGTAAAGTTCTTAAAAAATATCATTCTAGAGAGTGTCTAGAGCAGAATGGCTTAAGGGACTCCAGTTGTAATGGAACTGCATGGAGGGGAAAGGCTTAGAAATCTGGAGGTGCTAAGGGGAAAAGTCAAAGACATTTGAACATCAGGGGAACCCTGGTGCCTCCTGATGAGGGGACAGGGGAGACAGGGACATTCCAATGTACAGTAGTGCCCTCTTGATTTCATTGTCATCTATGCTCAAAACTCACCTCACCTTATCTTGTTCTTTGTGTACTGTTCACCTTGTCAATATCCTACACAATTTTGAGTAGCACAGGAACCCTATCCATCTCCACCAGAAGCAGAAAGGCTCACATACACTCTTTCCTCCAAAGTAACACTTTCATCTATTCTTTATTATAATCTTAATTGTCTGGGAAAAATTAAATACTTGTGTAAAACCTGACAATGCCTTTTATTCTTTGGGGAAATTTTATAAGCCTATTGGAGAAAAAAACCAGCAAGATCCCTTCACAGAGACACAAACATACCCTTCAAGCTTGTGGAGAGGAAAAATGTGTATTAGCTGCTTTCATGGGTCCCCAAGCCTACTTGCTGAGAGACTTTTGGAAGTGACTGTGGGGATCTCTCCACGCAAGAAGCAACACAATAGAAATCCTAGGAAAAGAAAAAGAGGTTAAAAATTAGAAGAAAAAAAAAATTAGACACTAAGAACAGGCACCATCTTAAAGGTATACATAGGTGCTGCTCTCATCCACCAAATGCACTGGTGGGCTGTGAGCATTTCCCCTCTGGAGTCTGACTGGCCAGTTCCCAGAGAGGCACATCAGTAAGGTCCAAGTCAGAGGGCTGTAGCCACATAAGGCCATGGGAAAATGGCAATGGAATCTAACAGGAGGCATCTCCCAAGGAGGAGAAGGGGTTTTGACATTGTTCTCAGGGTCTGTTCTCAGGTTTGCTTTCCCAGGCTTTGCAGCCAGTACCTGCCTCTGTCCTTTGATTCCATTAACAAAAACCTCTGTGGATCTGCTGTTTCCCATAAAGTCACCACAGGAACTCTGCCTCTTCCACCTGTGCTTCTTTCCACGGACCCTTGCCACTCTGCCTCTGGAAAGACATCTTTATAGTTACGAGGCCATATACTTTGGGAAGATAGGACAAAAGAAAATTTACAGCAAGCAGGATCCATTTTGGATGTGTTCCACATCCCAGCCATTGTCTTGCCACGATGCCACGATGCCACTGTGCCACTTATCTTTGAGACAAGGGTAATGACAGAAGCTCCTGTAGGGCTCTTATCTGGGTCAGAAATTTTTGGACCCTTTAGCAGTTAGTTAAAAGATAAACAGACCAAGCATTCTTCCTGGGAAGCAGAGTATGACACAGTTACTTGGTGACTCCATTGGAAAACTGAACAGGCATCACAGCGAAAGCTGCATACCTAGCTATGGAGCACATCAGAAAAACCCAACACCCGAAATGTCCATCAGGCTTTTCCACTACAAACAGCTTACTATCTAGGACTTAAATATGAAAATTCTAAACTTAATTATATGTCAATGAACAGGCTAGCATGGAGAGAGCTTAGTTTAATCAAAATAACATAGTTAAATTTCTGGCTTTGTTTTTCATTAACTCATATTTATAAGAAAAAAGGGGTAAAGGTTATCTTGATGTAAGGTAAAAATAACATCTGAGAACAATAATATATATTTCTTATTTCCCTAGTTTCATACTGTTGGAATAACTTTTTTAGCTCTATCACATGATATTTACTACTAAAATTGTGCCAAGTCTGTGACTATAAGTCACAGTGCATTTGTATATTCTACACCAATTTATGGAGCGGCTGCCTGGGTGATGGATTAGTAAAGTTCTGTAGCATGTTTTAAGAATCAAATGCAGGCTCTTTATCAAAGTGTTCAGAGACATCAAGCGTGTTATAAATTGGCTCAGCATAAAAAAAACCAGATTAAAACATTCACTTTTGGTCTTGCCACAGACATTATCTATCACTTTTTCCCTCTGTGTGTTTTCAAAAGAATGACCCGTTCATAACAGGTTTAGGCAGGCTGGTGTTGGGAAGGGAATGTGATCCATTCATTTCCTAAATACCAAAAACTACACTTTGCCTGCCAGGAGTCTGCAGAAGTACAAGCACTGGATTGACTCATGCCAGAGCAGTGGACCACAAAACTCAAGCCATGCAGAGAAAAATTCAACTCTTTCCTTGAGCAATAGTAAACATCTGACCCGGGTAGCACCAGCTAATCCCCCACCACTGACTTTTTCACAGCTTCTTAGTTAAGCCTAAAATCATGCACTGGAAAGAACTCCTGGTTACCAGCATGGGAGAAGAGATTCAAGTTGGCTTCCTTGTTAGGAAAGGCCACTCTGCCACCAAATCATCACCAAACACCATGCCACCCCCTTGCCCCCACTCTCCACAAGCCACATCCTGGTTTTATCTGCTCAGTAATGATTTATTTTACAGTTCCACTTGCAATGTTACAGCAACAGCAACAGGGATCTGGGAAGAAAGAACAAACTTCTTAGGTCTTCCAGCTGATTGTTTAAAGCCCGTTAAGGAAAAAAACCCAAGATATCTATGGAGACTTGCACATGAAAAAAGCAAGTATTTCTACTTAAATTATTCAAAACAGCATATAGAACTGTTTTCTATATTTGCTAGGAAATATTTCTATATTTTGCTATAATTTGCTAGGAAAGCAAGCTGATCTTGTAGCTCATTGGCACCACATATTGGATTTTTCTCTGTAAAAACATAGCAAGGTAATTATTGCTGCAAAAAGGATTAGGTTCAGGGCAGTTCACAGAAATTTTTTCTCCTGCAGCTGTGCAGCATTACCATGTTCAAAGGCAGGACTCAAAGACTTATCAGCATTGCTATCTAAGGCTCTTTTCTTAGGCTTTGTGATCCCAAAGTAGACACAACAAATTCTCATCTGTAAATGTTAGCCCTTGTACTAGGCAAGCTTTGGTTTTCCCTTAACACGCAGATCAGATCAGAGATCAAATGTCAGAGTCACTGACGACAGGAAATTAAATCAGTTTAGATGGAAGCCAAAATGGCCTAAATAGTATAAAAACTTTTTTTTTTTTTAAATTAGATCTCAATCTTTGTGCAACACAAATATGACATAATTTTAAGGTCAAGGGAGTAGAGGTTTTGAAGGAATTCTGACTGAAGACTCCCCCAGAAAGATGAAGGGTGACAGCTGACATAAAATGCAGCTAGCCTGGCTGCATCCAGAGGTGGTCACCGAGATGCCTTGGGACAGTTGCGGGACAAATTCAGACTCAAATAAGAGAGTCTCAGAGGAGTTTGAGAGTCCCCCCAGAGTAAGCACGCTGTCAGAAGTGGCAGAAGCTGAGTTTCACTCCTCCCACCCACAGTGGCCTCTACTTGTACCACCTGCAGAGGAAGTCAGCCTCTATCCATCTCTTCCCAGAGAGAAAGCACAGCCACGTTAGTTGCTGTTATAATCTGCTTGATGCCAGAATCAGAATTCCCTCTGGTCAGACATTACATTGGGGCTGCAACAGGCTGAAGGTGGCCACAGTTTGGCATCAGTTTAGCAAGGAAATAAGGGCATCTTTCCACAGATGTGCAAGAGAACCTTCTGTCACTTACTGCACAGTCTCACATCAGCATGATATTCTGGGTCCCTTTTCCATATTCAAGCAGGCAAACGGGGACACTTTTATCAAACACTTGGCAAATTAAGCTTCAATTTCTTCTACCTATTCATTTGGTGTCCAATCCATATCCAGTTTTCTGACAACATACTTTTTTTCCAGGCAGAGTCCTGAGCAAGAGCTACAGAAATACACAGTACACCAGCCCTGGACACACAGGAAACCACGGCTACTGAGGCTGTGTATGTGAAACCTCCCATGAATACATACTTGCATATATAATGTAAATACAGGACGTGTCAAACACAAGTGCAGGTGCAGGGAATACAAAAATAAGACCATGACATGCTGGGAATTAAAACAAAAACAACCTACCCCCCCCCGCCAAAAAAAAAAAAAAAAAAAAAAAAAAAAAAAACCAACCAACCAACCAACCAAAAAAACCAAAACCAAAGCAAAAAAAAAGACCAAAAAGAAGCGCCCAAGTTCTGTGCCTTGCTCTTCATGTTTCTTTGGTCTTGTATTTGGCATACAAGCAATACAGAATCCGCATTGTAGTCTTCACATCTCTGTTCACAATATCTGTGAATAGACAAACCAAAAACAAAAAAAGCAAATGGGAAGTATTAGCAAGCCCTGGACTAGAACCAGGCTTCAATCACCAAAGACAAGCTTTCACCTTTCCCTCATTATGATGTGCATGGATGCACTTTAAATGTAACAAGAAGCAAAACAGAAACTACAGAGCTAGCAAGACAGTTAATTGTTAAATGAACTTAAGGGAAAGGGACCTTCAGTACACTACCTCTGGATGTTGAGAGAAATAAAGTATAGTAAGAAATAATTCTTCACTAGCAGAGAACAGAGTTGGTAGCAGAACTTTACAGCTTTAGTTTATATGATTCTTCTATGGCAGGAATCATGTTGGGAATTACCTGACACTGTGTTTTTGTTGTAATGTTTTCATCATGTTTTGCCGCTGTTGGCTATTTTGTTGGTGGTGGTGGGTTTTTTTTTTCATTTAGTTTTCAGCTTCTGTTTTCTTGGCTAAAAAATTGTTCTTGTATTTAGTAATTGCAATGGAAGTAACTGATACAGAGGGTTTACTGTTCTTACAGTGCTGTAAATCACTGGGAGAAAGACTAACAATAAAACTGCAGTAAATAAGATCCTTGAACAGTCTAAATAGTGTAGCTGTAATAAGTACCCCTAAATCATATTAAATTCAGTCACTAGCTGAGGATTCTCACAGTGAAGCTGAAAGATGTGCAGATATTGGCCCCAATCTTTCTTATCCTGAACAATTCTTTGAGCCAGAAGGAAGGATTTAGCTCCTTTCATACACAATGTGTATCTCAGCATGGAGACCTGAGCTCATGCAGATTAGTCTTTTCAAACTCCTTTCCAAACTCCTAGTTCTGCAATAATGGCAAAAAGCCCACAATTCCTGCATGGCTGTCGTGCAAACTGCCAGCATCACCAAAGCATTAGTGGAATAAGAAAAGAAAAACCAAAGGAAATCCTAAACCCTATCCTTCCCTCTCCGTGATGTCATGGGTTACATACTAAACACACACCCCCTCTTGCTTATGAATAATCAACAGGGGAAGAGATAATGCTTTCTAGTTTTTAATAAAGGTTTGATTTTCTTATTAAATAACAAGCTCTTCGAGCTTTTCAGGTTGATGGTAGAATGACAGGATGAGGTTCTGTGCCCTGCAGCCACAAGATCATCCCCTAATGTAGCTATATCCCTCAGCCAGAAACTGGTCAAAAATCTTTCTTTGGAGCACTTTTTTTAATTGGAAAACTGGACTCATCCAAAGTCAACTTTTTTTGTGTGTGTGTGTGTGTGTGTAGGGGGCAAGAGGGAGTGGGGCAACATGCATGACCATTGGCTCAGTGATGAAACATTCACTTGGTTGTAGGAGCCCAAGATTCAGCTGTCAGGTCTGAACTAAACAGAATAGTAACTTAAAACCTATGAATTTCACAATCAGGAGACTGACCCTCCCACTCTTCTGAATATGATTAGAGAACTCAGTGTTTCTGATTTTCAAGACATACTCTGTGAGGTATCTTCCCACATAGATAGGAATCGACCTTGATTTCAATGCCCTAAAGCTTTTTATGAGATGGGAAAATAGCTTTCCCTCCTGCTCATCTGCAGCAATTTCCCTAGAAGCTGCCACTGCTTTGAATCTTTTTAAAAATACTGTCTTACCTAATAGTTTAACTTTAGTGTAAAGTCTCAAAACTTGTAGCAATCCAACATTTTACTGTAGAAATAAAGACACTGCAGAACCTACTTTCCTCAAGTACCCAAATTTTCCTAAGCCAGGATATTAGCAATTTTGTTCCAGGCGAGTTTGCACATCATGACTCACCTTCAGAGTTCACAGAAAAATTCAGAAGATCTCCATCTTTCATTAAGTCCAATGCAAGGTTAACATTGTGAAGCTGTTGATAAGAGAGAGAGAGATCAACAGAACAGAAAATATTTTCCACCCAGCAGTGCAGTGGCCAGGATGTTTTAAGTGTTTCTCCATTAGCTGAAAATACTGATTCATAAATATGTACTCATATTCCTCTCCTTAGTTTTGATAAAGTGCTCTTCAGGATTCCTACCAATTATCATATAAAATCGGATATAAAATCCATCTCCAACAAAATGTATCCCACGAGGTGGGCGGAAAAATCTATTTATTTATAAACAGACCTTGCACATGAAAGTCTCATAATAATGGATGTTTCCACAGTGGAAAGAGGCCAGATTCATAACTGGATCTAATAGATGCATGGAATTTACATCTACTTCTTAACAATGTGCATATGCTCTACCAAACCAGTAATAAACAAAAAACATGGAAAGAAAATGTTCTCTATCTCATTCAGAATTACTAAGATCCGAAATTTTCTGATCATATATATTTGTGAGCTACAAGTGTATGTTCTAACATTAAAATAAAATTATGTCTATATATGAAAGCAGCAATGATGATACCTTTAATATTACTCAGGAGAATAAATGAAAGCTGTGCTTTTTCTCCTAATTTTTACTCACTTGTTTTTCTCTTCCACATAAAAGCAGTATCACATGCATATGCAGCAGTCACAAATTATTTTTTTAAAGTAATATAGCATCCCATTACTACTGTCTAACAGCTTAAGGGCACTAGTTTATTTGGCTGGTAATTAGGAAGCTCCCTTCTGATGAAGTAACAAGACCTGAATGAACTTCAAGTTGCCTCTTTGTACATTCCACAGGTTACTGAGAGCTCTTCTGTTATTTTCTGGCAATAAGCACAGGGGTCCCTCACATGTAAATGAAGCAACAATTGTGTGAAGCGACAGATTTATATTTGATCTAGTTCTCTGATTTACAAGTAACTGATAATTACAGTTTGCATTTGGGCTTGTTTTCTTCCTGTGAGAGTCAGCAGCCAGGAGAACTTGCACTCATACAGATCTATACAATATTGTGATTGGAATGAATAAATCAGATGCTTCAATAATGAACAAGAGAAAGGGGCACATTTCCCTCTCTGCTATATGCAGGAGATTTGCAAGGAATGATAAAATGCAGATTTCAAAATCTTCAGACAGAAATACTGATATTTAACAAGGCAACCAAGAAAAATAAGTTATTTCATCCAACATGCTTCCAGACTCAAAAGACCTGGAAAATGCTCTAATATTTACAAACAGACAGAGATCAAGGTATTTAGGGCATTCGAGCTCTTGGCCTGCCTTGGCAAACGTACCAAGTTGACACAGTTTTGATAAGCAGAGGAGCCCTCCTTCTTTTCTTCTTCATTTCCTGACCACACAGGTTCACTTCTAATTTCAGCCTGACCTATTCCACAATTATATTCTTTGTCTCAAAACACACAACTTTACACACATTATGCCCAGGCTAACCTTGTTTTACAGTTACTTGTAAACCTGTTTTTTCAGTAATAAACACCCCCAAAACCTTCAACAAGCCTACACTCATTCAGTGATGCCTTCTTGCAACTGCAGGTGGGTCACATTCCCAATTTCTCCTCCCACTTTCCTCAGCCCTCCTGTTCCTCAGAAACAAGAAATAGGGAAGGGAGGAGCCTGTGTCAATCTCCTCCTCAGTCTCACTGCTTTCATCCCAATTTCCCCTCCCTGCAGCTCATGAGGTGTGTGTACCAGCTTTCAACCTCAAACTTTCCACTTGAACGAAAGCTGATGCGCTGCACCAATTGTAACGGTGCATGTGGTTGTCACCACTTTTATAAATCAAATGACATGTTTTAAATCTCAGCAAAGGTTACATTTTCATACTTCAGTGTACCAATTAACGTCTGAAATGACAGGGAGTTAGAAAGCACAGGGGAATTGAAAGACATATTTTATGTACTAATGACAGTTGAACTATGGTCGCTCAGTATTTTTAGTTATAGTGTCATCCTACTTTTCATCTTGTAATGAACATCAGAGCAGAAACAAATGGTAAATACTTGGGCTAACTGCTCAACAGTAAGTCCAGTACTTGGAAGTAATTGTACTAAAATGAATTTGCTGAGATGCAGAGAACTGAACTGAAGCAGTACCCAACCCCATTATATAGTTCTCTGAAGCCAGTGACCAGCATGTACATGGTAAAAACTAGAAAGTCTGAGCTCTGATTTGTACCCAAAAAGTAGGGGTCCTTTCTTAAGCAGCTCTCAGGAAGTAAAGATCTGACATGTTTCACCTTCAGAGATTTAACTGTACATAAGCCAGGAAAATTAGCAACATTTTCAAGATTGTCAGAGCTATTCAGTGACCCAAATGAAAATCTCTACCCACACCGGAGAGAATTTGAAAATCTATCAAGTATTACAAAATATTTCAACATCCTAGATCTGGGGAGGAGTCACACTGTCAGGCAAGCACACGCTGCCTTCTGGCTGATGCCACCTGTTTTACTTTAGAGCACTGATGAAGTCTGCCTGGTCGAGGCTGAAGAAGGTGTCAAACAAGTCTGGCTGGGCAGGTTACAGCTCCCAGCCTTGGGGGAGGAAAAGATGTAAATTCTCAAGAGCTTCCTAAGCACAGAGGGGGCCTTCAAAATGTTCTGTTCATGTTTTGATTATGCTATATTTTTAGGACAGCATAAGGAAACTTACAGAGACCCAGTTCTGTTATGCAAGAGGTGTCAACCACTCAAACAGCCACCTCAGATGTTGTTTGAAGGACACGCTTGCAGGACTCCCCAACACACTCTGTATTTCATTCAAGGGATTCAGAAGCATCTACCTTCTTAACAAATTCAAGTAGGAATAATTTTGCCTCCCATCAGATAATAATTCATTTTGAGGAAGACACTGACTTGTTCCAAGGTATTTTTACGGCCCCAAGCAAGTGCATTTATACTGTCCCAAGCCACCATTCTGCAAACACTGTGCATGCATATGGCCTCAGAATCAGCAGTTAAAGCAAGAGGTAGAGCTCTTCGCCAACGTACAAAAACATTAAACACACAAGATGTTCAAAGCCTCCTACAAGCTCTAAGTAGTTAAATAATAACCTACCATCTCTGTGGTACTGGCTGGATTCAGGAAGAAATCCCTTAAATTCAGAAAGTAACCCTCCAGTTGTCCAATTAACAGAAGTAAGATAACTCCATCTGCAAACTGTATGAAGAATTATATGAATATTATGTAGTACGTTGACTTTTAGGAAATTACTCCTATAAATGCCATTCTAGTGATAAAAGAATGTAAATGGTACTCTGGCAAGCAGACAGCCTAATGGCTCATCTCCCTCAACCCCTTCTACAGTGAACTTCAAGTTCATATTAGTTAAAACAAGACCTTGCTAAAGGACAGCTATTAAACCAAACTATTCCAGATGTGAAGAGACTTCAGACAATCACAAGTGACAACCACGTAACTACAAATAAAATAAAATTGCACCTAGTGCTTGAGGTTTTATGACAAAACACTTGCAAAACTTCCTTTCACAGCTGCCAACCAGGAAAACCCAAAAGAACACCAGAGCACAACTCCACTTTTCATCCTCATGGCGTAAATCACAGCGGCTGCCACTGCTCCGAGGTTTTGAATGCCTGGAGCAAAGCAAGAGCTGTTGGCTGATTCCTCCCACAGTTACTGTGTGTGTGTCTGCAAAAGCAGTGAGAGAAAAGACCAGGAGGGATGTAGCTGAGCTCGTTTCCCATCCCTTACTCCCTCCCTGGAGAGACATGGGGAGGATGCCACAGCTCCCCAGCTCCGAGGGAGCCGCTGGATGCCCTCCTGGGAGGCAGCAGCAGCGTAGGTGTGGCTGTGCCTCTTCACCAGCACCCTGGGGGGTGATCCCAAGGTGCCTAATGAGCTCTCCTCTTGCAATTTCATGGACTATGAAGAAGCTAGGGAGTTCAGAGGATGGGACTTTGAAATGTAATGAAAATCAGGCCTTCCTGCCATGAAGCAAATCCAACGTTAAAAAAAATCACTAAGCAGGAGCAATCAGCTCTGCTTTTAGCTTAATGGTCAGAACACCCTTGTTTCCATCTTAACAGGAAGGGCACCCATAGGAGTTGGGCAGACTCTGAAAATTGCTCCCTGTAAGATTACAAGGGCAGCATTCCATATAAAGCTATAGTTTTTCATTCCTTATTCACTTCAGAAACTTCAGACACTGAAGCCTGATGTCTTAACCTGAAGCTAGAAATAATTGTTATGTTGCCAAGTTTCAAATTACTACAACAAAAAGGCAGAATCTTTACAGTGGGAGGAAACACTCAAATGGCTGAAAAAACACTATTAACATGCAGCTTAGAGCAGGCTACCTGAGACTCAATGTCTTTCACATTTAATCCGAGTTTTCCAATGTGCTGGTTGACAAACTGCAAAAATACCTAAAGAAAACAGAATGGGAGGAGAGGGTGAGACAAAGGAGAAATTTTCCCAGTGAAGTAATGAATTATGCTTTACATTACAAATTTTGAAGACTGAAAAAAATAAATTACCTTTTTTACAGCATTCAGCTTATCTGGAGCATGGCTAAATAACTCATCAAAGGCATCATCTTCTGTAGCAAAAAAATATTAATTGGTATTATTTGGAAGAGCTGTCAGATCAGAGGTTTTAAAATGTGTCTAGAAGGAGAAAAGTGCTGGTATTTTATGAGCCAAAGAGGAAAAAAAAAATTGTAGGGAGACAGGGAAAAATCTTGCTTTTGTATCTATCAGAAGATAGGGTAAAAGGCTTCCCTTCAGACTGACTACATTAGAGGAAACAATTTACTTCATTCAGCTCAGTAATCTTTGTCTGCAGGAGTCTCAAGATTTGTGCTGCCACGAGACTGAGCAATGGCTAAGCTTCACATGTTTACAGTTTATCTCTTTCCAGTCATGTTCTTTTTAACCCTGAATCTCTGGGATAAAATATTGTAAGCAGAGAAGAAGAGCTGTACATTTACTACTCTCCCCTAACAGAAATGTCAGTTACATCAAATTTGCAGTAAAGCAGCCCCCTTCCTTCAAAAAAACCCCACAGAGTAGATACTGGGTTTGGGGACCCTGACCTTGCTCTGAAAATTCACAGACCTTAAAAATTATCGGTGCTGCCACCCAATTTAAAAGCAGGCACTGAGCCAGTGCCAGCAACACCCTGCCAGAGAACTAACATGAGTGTAAAGATTTCCAAGGAAATGAGATTCAGTGAAGTCACCCTCACCCTCATTTTCTGCCCAGGCTTATCGAAAGCAGGATGCATCTCCTCACAATCACCTGGCCACAGGACTGCTCTAGTTTAAGAATGAACAAATCATGTGAAACACCCTGAAAAAACAAGGTGTACTGGCAGCATAACAAAATGGAGAAACAATTTCAACAGTGCAGGGGAGCAAAGGCAGCTTTGCTTAAGGAAAAATTTCTACTGAAAACCAGCTGAAGAGAAACATCTGCTGTGAAAGGCCTTCCTTGGGCTTCTGTTTTCTCCCTGTTAGGGAGCTGCTGCAGGAACAATGTCAGGGAATAGGTGATTCCATCAAACAAATCACTGATCAACTGCCTGTGACATGCGACAGTCTCGCAAACTCGAGAGCCCTCTTCTGGAGCCACTCTTTGGGATTTCTCTCTTTGTTAAGCAAGCTCTGTCAAAAATAGAGGGAGAGAGCATTTTGAAGAGGGAATAGCAAATTTCTCTCCCCAACAGGGTCAGCCCACTGGAAGAAACACCTAATTACAGGGTGATGGGGTGTTTTGGAGTTTTTTGTTTGTTTTCGTTGTTTCGAGTTTGTTTTCTGTTTGGTTTTTTTGTTTTGTTTTGTGTTTTTTTCACGATTTCAGCCCACACTAGAGACCACTCAGTGGAATAACGGATAAATATGTATTAAATTATACGGTCTGTACCTCTGCAGAACATGAAAATGGATATATAGTGAATAAAGGACACATCAGAGAATTAAAACGGTTGCCTTGATTTACTGGGGAGGTAACGTGCTCCTTTGCAGAAAGTAAAGCAGCTGACACTGAAACCTGAGCAGTGCCCAGACCTTCTGCAGGCTCTGTGCACATGGACATTTTTCACCTTGAGTATTTCACAGCCCTCAAAAGCCTTTGAGGGTAAAAACTCTGGGATGTTGATTTTTACTAAGCTGCCACCCACAACTGAGTAACAGCGGATTTTAAAACAATTCTTAAGCCGTTATGCTCATAAATAATTCCTAGAGTGAAGAAAGTCAATGCATAAATCCAGGGAGTACTTTGCACCCAGCCAGGTCTTCTCTGCTGGGTCATCAACTGATTTCTTGTCTCACCTCCCATCTATTTCCATACTCTACAGACAAAATGACCAATTTCCAAACCCTATTCTGTTGATATAAAGACACATTAAGAGAAGACATTTGGAGAAAAAACAGACTAGGAGGAATTTGGGAATCTGCAGGAACTCTAGTGGGAGCACACTGATTTTATCATGAGGTAAAAATGGATCAGAATGTGGTATATAGCAGCACATAACAGCGAAACACTGAACTTGGTAATGCCAGTACTTACTTGACTGCGCTTCTAAATTCTCTCTAAAAGTGCAATAAAAGCAAGAATTAGAAAAAGCATTCAGCAGGACTAATCTTATTCATAAGCAAACCTTATCTGGGCCATCAGCTATCTTTTACAGCAGGAAATACAGAACGAAGTGCTATTAATTTTATCTCAGAGTAACTTTCCAACAGCTATTTTTAAGTATGCTGTATATCTGTATAGGCTCTTGGAAATATATGAGATTTCAACTGGCCCACAGACTAATGAACAGTTCTATTATAAGCACAATCCATAACATCCTCTTCCAATAAGCTGCTCATGATATTGGAGTTTGAAGATGTTCGAGCATATAAAAGATGATAGTAGGAAAATCTGTTTCTAGTTCTTAGAATGACATTCATATTTTCTCAGTATATAAATGGCATCCTGCTACTTAACTGCTTTAGTAATGACAGTAGCTCACAAACCCAGCAAGCTCAAACCTTTATTTCACAGTAAAATAAGATGAGAACTTCCTCCTTTCTCTTTGTTTAATGGCACAAAAGCAATAAATTAAAAGTAGGTTTAAACAACTGTGGCTTTAGAAAATTTCCAATTTAGTCTAGGACAGGTACATTTATAGTACTCGATTTTCATAATTGTATTTGTTATTAGATTCCATGGCAATATCAAACATCAAGCTTCAGTAATAGTCCAATCTGTTATCTTAGAGAAGTTTATATAAAAGAACTGCATTATAGTGTAATACCAAATCTGAAGGGGGGGGGGAAGAATTCAGAGAAACAGTCTTCATGTTTACGTATATGCATGCCTGGGTTTACACTTTTTTGTCATCATCATGATCCCATTTTTTCTATTTTTTCTAAGGGGGAAGACACCCAAAATATTTCCTCTCTGTGACAGTGTAAAAGCCAGATATAACCCCTCTTACTTGTTTCCTGTTATATATTCCACCACATTCGCTGTCCTTAATCCTCTGGAGGTTTTCTGTTGAAAAGACAATGAATATTTTTTTTGTTTGTTATTCAGAAAGCCCCATAAGTTTTTATTATACAATTAGGCTTTTATGACCTGCTTGCTACCTTAAATGATCAGCAGAGGGCATTTATTTGAGAAGTCCAGTACAATAAGTACAGGCACTTTGAGAGGTTGAAGAGAGAAGAAAGGAGAAGGGAGCAGAAATCAGAAGTTACCTACTTCCCAATCAGAGGAAGCCAAAGGAGAAGGATGTGGTCCTTTGGCTGATGAAGCTCAGACACTGCCATGTTCATCTGGAGACATGATGGATGCATCAAGCAGCTTTGGGCAGGCAATGATTTCCTTGCACACCTTACTGTGTTAAGTACTCCAGTTCTACATCACTGAAGGTGGTCACCTCTCCCTTTAATAACCTCATGCCATGGTCTGCCACCTATCACTAAATCCCCATGCAGAGGACTTTGGTTTGGTGGATTGCTTTGATTTAATTAGCAATTCTTACTTATTCTGTAGCCACCTGGGATCTTTGCTTATATCCTTGTATCTTTGTTCCTCTATATAAATCTCAGTGAGGTCAGACAGTCTGGAAGTGTTCAACAAGAGACTGGATGGGGCTTTGTGCAACCTGGTCTATGGGAGGTGTCCCTGTCCATGCAGAAGGCATTGGAAATAAATGATCTTTAGGGTCCCTTCCAACCCAAACCATTCTATTATTCTGTGAAGAAATAGGAGAGGATGGGCACACTTGCTGCTTTGTATGGGCACCTCATAAATACCTCTTATAACAGAAGAGTTTGGTCTTCAATGCTCTCGCCACTTAGGCAGTAAAAAACACCTTCTGATTACATACTGAGTCAACTCCTTCAGGTCAACTCATCACTGAAGAGGAGCACATCCAGCCCACCAGGGCAAAGGCAGATCCTTCCTATAGGTACGTGTGGCAGAAAGTCCAGGCCTTCTCTTGGTCTCCTTTGGTCTTCCTCAGCATTTCCCCCTTCCTGCCCTCAATCCCTTTTCTAAGCTTCTTGGGCTTTCCTCTCTCTTAACCTCATGAGTAACATCACTGGACACTGTAGAAATCAGTGTCCCTGATGGCACTACATGGGAATCAGCTACAGGGAATCAGCTTCACTTCCACAAACCCCTTATCTCCATTGTCACCCCTCTCTCTCAGGCACATCAACCCTTTCCCATGATGTGTTTTCACAGTGATTTTCACAGTTTCTGCATAGCTGAGGCACTCACAGCCCCATGAGGCACTGGATGGAGGGCTGCTTTCCTCAGAACCTGGGTTCTCACTGATCAGACCCACAGGACAGGGTGGTAAAGCAGCAATGCAGACTTTGGACTCCCATTAGATACCAGCAAGACGACTGCTCTGCTGAAGTGCTTGGTTGGGAGGGGGTCACCACAGCTCGCTTTACAGAACCAAACCCCTGAAGAAGTATTCCTTCCAGGACATTTTCAAACCTCCTGAAGTGAAACGTGTGGCTCAAGGGCATGCTTTGTTTCAGTTCAAGTTATGATCCTCCAAAAGACGGAGTGGTGCTAGGCCACGCTGGGCTCCCAACACCACTGAACACAAACCCTTAAAGCTGTAACACAGTGGTGCTAATTTTTGCAATTATACCCCAAATTTCAGGATATTTGATGTTATCCTAACATTCCAAAGTTGACTTTAAGAAACAAGATAGAGGAAGAAAGCATGTAGATCTCAGCTTGTAGAGAAAAACACCAAAATATGACCCCAATGGAAGGGGAGTAGAAACTTCTTTCCCCTAGAAAAAATTTCCAGCATTAAATCAATGTCACAATTTATAAGTGCCGATTTCTATTTTAGAACACTTAGAGGTAATAATAGCAGGATTTTTTCTTTTTCTTCTTTACCAAGATCAACCGCTGGTTTTAGTTTGGACCATTCCTTTTTTTGATCAAAGAGGAAAAACAACAGTGTTTCTACTCTTTTAAAGATACAGCATCTGAACTGAGAACAAAATTAGACTAGCACAGCAAACTCAGAAACTGAAAGACAGAGTTCTCAGTAAATACAAGTATCTCTTTCACAGCTGCACACATATTTCTCTCTAATTCTAAGCAAATCAGTCTTCTGAAAGGTCTCTCTGTAACAAATATTTAAACTATAATTACCTCAATGGTGATTGTTTCCACTTGAACATTTGGAGGCATGGCCAGGTTGGGTTCAAAGTGCTCTGCTATTGCAACCAGGAGATGCAGTGTGCTCAGTAAGTCCTTTGACAAGATAGCTATGCATGCAAAGAAACAAAACAATTTTTAGTGAGCAAAACAAGTAAATCTCACTTCAAAATCATAAATTCTCCCTGTGCAGAGCATGTCGAAGTTGTGGATAGCCATAACACCGGTGGGACATCAAATTTGGGGTTTATATGACATTAAAACTCAGCAATACCACACCTTAAATGTTCTTTTTGTGAGACATACACAAGGATGCTGAGGGCTGTTAAGTGGTCCACAAGCCACACACTTAGAGAATAGAGCTTGAAAGATCCAGTCAGAGACAGATATTCCTGTCTCACTTCTCATTCAACTAGTAATTGGAAACGGGTTGTTTAATTACTGTTCTGGCAGCCCCTTGCCTCATGGCAGCTTTATAGCAGAGAGAAAGCCCCGTGATGGATAATTTTCTCCAATTTCACTTCTGCACCTACCTTCCACACTCCATTTCAGCTGACTTTCTTCCAGTTGTAAACACTTAGCTACAGCTTCCAGAATCACAGTGAGTTTCTCTCGCTGCTTTTTTTCTGTTAATGCAATCTTGTCAACATCCAGCTTGAGACCACCCAGCCTCTCTTTGACAGAGAGTCCATAGGAAGGAGAAGGGTGTATTTTTACACCACCATGAGGAAAAAAAAAACACCAAAAACAAACCAGAATCATAAAATGACAGCAAAGCTTACAGTGTTTTAAATGTTCAATACCATGTAATAACTTCCACAGACCCACAACCCACATCTGTATGCCTTGCTAAACTCCTGCCCTCTCTGAAAGCCTCAGTAAAGTCAGTGAACTTTTGCAAAAGGGAGAGGATTCAAGGCATTTCTTGCAGCAGCATCCCCCAACCCTAGCACTCCATGATCCTCCTTGTCCTAATGTAAGTGACAGGAATTTTTCTGTAGCTAGTGTACAGAGGCAATATCAACACACATACATAGAAGAAATCCCAGCTCATTGCTCAGGCAAGTAAATTATGAAAATAAATGAATACTGTTTCACTGCTACCTTCAGCCTTGGTGAAAGGAGATATTACTTGAAAGACATCCCCAATGAGAGTGAAAGGGAAAAGAAAAATAAAGTAGGAACAGGAGAGATGGAGAAATAGAAACAGATGAGTAGGCTGTTCCAAGAGGCCACATCTTTATTCAAGCACCTCACAGTGTAGAGAGACTCTTGGATTTTTATAAGTTTCCACTTCTAGTACAGTTCTTTAGATCTAGAACTTTTTATTTATTTAAAGCAGAGAAAACATATAAATTATAGTGTTGGTTCCATCCAATGTTTCTGATAGCATCACAAGTTACCCTTGTGCTCTTGGCTTATGAAGCCCCCCTGTTCAGAGGCACTGTGATTTCACACTTCAAAGTTAGTCTTTTTATGATGTTAACTAGCAGGTAAAAAGATTTTCTTCAAAGACAAATAATTACATAAAACAAAAAGTGGATCATCAGAAACTTGTTCAGAATTTCAGTTATCATGGATGGTCCACAAATCAGTCCTTTCTCAGTT
The DNA here is from genome assembly GCA_038090715.1 of Florisuga fusca. Lineage (NCBI taxonomy): Eukaryota > Metazoa > Chordata > Aves > Apodiformes > Trochilidae > Florisuga > Florisuga fusca. Next base: position 9,869,892 of record JAAWXA010000019.1, read on the forward strand.
AGCAAGAAGTGAGACTCCAGCAGATGATTGCTATTGCAGTTCATGAGGTTTATTCTCTAATCTGGAAGCTCCTCCATCATGCATATGCAAGCTAAACAAAAAGCAGCAGCTTACCCAAAAGATGATGAAGTACCAGACCATCATACAGATCTTCTTCCAGACTTTTAACTATGATGTGTTCATCTTTCAGGGTTTTGTTAAGCCAGTCAATCAGTAACTGTGGAGGAAAACAAAGCAGCTGATAATTGTATTCTTGTTGTTTAGAGACTGTAGCACTCAGTGATATATGGTGTTTCACTTTCCTCTTTAGCCCCCTATATCACATCTTTGTTTGCTTTCACCCTCCATTTCCTTCATGCTTTATGGTTGGATTTTTTTGAACGGAAGTTAAGCATCAATTACTTCTCCCTAATTTTCAAGTGAGACAGATGTCTCACAAGTTATATTCCTCTGAATTTTGCAGAATAGTTACACATGTGGAGAGACGTAACCTGTTTCCACTTCTACTGGGGAAAAGGCTGCAGAGCACTCTTCCAGACCCCAGCTCTTCATTAGATTTCACAGAATCCACACAAATTCAACCATCAGATAAAAGTTTGTAAAAAAAGAGGCTTCACTCATTCTGTTGGCTGTTCCCTGTAGACACCCATGTTACTAATGCTCCTCCCTGTACTCTACTAGTTCTGTTCTCTTTTTTCTTTCTGCAATTTTGTATTCATCTGTCTCCAAATACCTTTTGAGGCTTCTTTTTTTTGAGAGGGGAACATTTTGTTTATTCTGCTGTATTACATGGTAGTCTTCCCATTGCCCTTTCCAATCTCCTTTGCAAGAGAAAGCTGCACAGGAACCCAAGGGCTGGCTGCAACTGGAAAGGAACCACGTTCCCAGTTACATCCCTTCCCCTTGCAGCCCTTGAGCACTGTATTCCTACACGGGAGACCAAAGGAGCTCCTCAGAGCCTGCCCAAGTATGTGTTTTATCTACATGTGTTGACAGAAAGGGAAGATGACCTACTGAAACAGAACTGAAAAGCAGTAACCCCGGATGGCTGGTAGCAAGAATCTGTTAAAAGAGGGATGGGTGATGCTTGTATTGCTACTACTGTTACAAGTGATTGCCTGCAATTGGTTTTGTGGATAACATGCTTTTCACTCATTGTAAACAGAGGAGAAAATTCATAGCAGATCCCTGTAAGTTAGCCAACATTAACAGAAATGTAGTTTGAAAATAAAAAGGAAAATCTCTGAGATGCTTGAAACCGCAAAACCCCAAAAATGCCTGGCAGTAGCACTTGCCTGAACTGAAGAGCTGTCAAAGTGTTTGTAATATACATCCTTAACTAAGAAGTAACAAGAATTTCCTGAAGCACAAAGCTGTGCTCCTCAGCTAATGTGCAGTTTAAAACCTGGTGATGCTTTAGATGTGTGTGGGATGGAGCAGTACTCCAAAAGTAATGGCACAACCAGATGGAAATCAGAAAAGCAATAGTACTGCTTTACTGAGCAAAGAGCTATGAGATCCCTTGTTTGTTATCTCAGCTGTGAACAGGCACATCCACAACTTGCAGCTCACATATCTCTGCTTTCAGTCCAGTTGTTGGCGACCCACTCAGCTGCAGAGCATAGCACTGCATCTAAAAAATGAGTGATTAGGGAAAGGGAAAAAGAAATACTTCAAGAAGTTTGCTTCTGGCTTCCAAATATAACCATCTTCTATTTTATATGCAGTTCGATATCTATAGAAACTACAATGAGACATTTCACACTCTGTAGGTCTCCAAAGCCACCTCAAAATGGCAATTCAGTGGAACAATCTTCCTGCCAGGAGACTTCCTCTGTCTCTTTCGAAGATACCCTGTCCCCACCTCCATCCCAATCTCTTATCTAGAGGAGCCATAAACTCTTTAAATTAAATGGCCACCAGTGGCACTGATGGGCACCCAGAGGACTGCCTCCCCTGGGTCCCAGTTCCCACCTCCTCACCATCTAAAGTAGAGAACTTAGACAGCAAAGAACATTGTTTCAGGAGTCTCTGACAGGAAATGAATTAAGCACTGAAGCTCACAGCAATCTTCATAAATTGAAGAAAGCTCTTCATTTTTGGCAGTCTGAAAAGAAAAAATTCTGTCTCTGCATACAACATAATTGCATTTTGCAGCACAATCTTTCAGACTTTCTCTTCTGTATAAAAACATTGTGAAAGCCTGACACAAAAATTAAATATTTTTTATCAAATGTGCACAGAGTTTTATGAAAAAGTAATACCGAAACACACATGCTTATGGATTTGTGAATGCCATATAATACACACATCAGCAACATAGCCTAAGCTGGTTTTCCTAATATTTATAACAATTTTAATATTTTCATAACACAAAAAGCACTGATGTCCTAAGGCAGATGCCACTTGCAGGAGATTCCAATCTACCCTTGGGTTGTACCATTAGAGAAACTCGGGGATTGAGATTTTCAGGATTACTTGGGAATAAATTACTTTTCTGGGAAAGTAGAATTCATCCCTCACAGCTCCAACAAGAAGACAATGTACCACACAACTTGGAAGCTTCTCTCCTGAATTCTTGGTGACTTGCATCCCCTTCATCCCTTCTTTCTCTGCTTTATGCTGTCTGAGCCAGGCTGCACCACAGCCAAGCCAGCTGTCACTCACTGGAGGTAGAAAATAAGACAGAAGAATTTCCAGGCACCTCTCTATGATCACAGCAAATGCTGATGTGCAAAGAATTATCACAGTTGGAAACAACCTCTGAGATCACAGCATCCAACCATCAATGTCCCCATCATAAAATTAACAAAATATACTTACGAATGTCTATATCAACATGCCCACTACAGCATGTCCTGAAGTGCCTCATCTATATAGTTCTTAAACACCTCTAGGGATGGTGATTCCACCACCTTCCTGGGCATATGCCTAACTACTCTTTTAGTAAAAAAAAGTCTTATTAATATTTATCTATCTATCTATCTCCTCATTACAATGAAGGAGCAACTGGGTGCTTCTGGTGTGGCTCATCTACACGCCCCAAGTTAGGAGAAGAGTCGCGTAGAAAGAAATTCAATTTTTAAAGCTATGATCCACTTTACACACAGCACTAACCACTTTTGGGTGAGGCAGGCCTTTGAAGCTTGATCCTTTATGGCCCAAGCCATCCTGGCACTATGCTTAAGCAAAACTTGTGGTTTAATTGCATGGAGCCCAAGTGCCAAAAGCAGAGCTTGTATCCATCTGCAGAAAGTGAGCAAATGGGGCCAGAGAGCTGGGCAATTTACCAGGCTGAGCATTAACACAACAGGTTAGAACAACCTGAGGTCAGGGTCAAACACTATAGTAAAAGAAATGGTACCAGTTTTAATTCTTCCAATTTAGAATTGTTGCTTGAGGTCGGTTTTATGAATTTCCTCTTCTCACCTATGAAAGGAAGAAAACACGATCCATTACAATTATCAGATATGACTGATAATGCAAGTTGGCTGTAAAATCTGATAGCAGTGTAATATTACCCAATATTACTAATTATCACATGGAGAAATAGTTATTTTTATTTTAACTGATTACGAGGAAGAAAGTGGTATATCGGACTGTTAAGACTGCTGTTGGAAACTAAACTTCAATAAAATTCAAATAAGTAAGATAATTTCTGGAAAGAGGAAAACAAACCGGACTTCTTCATAATCTGCCTCTAGAGTCAACAGCCAAACTACACACACAGAGCTTACTCACTGCTTATATAACCATGGGAGTGCTGCTGAAAAATATGTGAGTCATTTGTACTGCACATTTTCTGCTTGGTTCTTCAGGTCATTCTTTGGACCATTTTCTGTCCTGGTTCATAAAGTACATACCTTGAGCAATGACATTCTCTTCTAGGAACTGATCAAGCACAGCAGGCTGTGTAAACTCATTTAAAAAGTCAGAATCCATTGTCTTGCCTCACTCCTGGTAAACTGGTAAAAAATATGGGGGGGAAAATATCATACATAAAGCCATGTAAAGATCAAAATCAATGCTAAGAAGAAAATAGACAAACTGAAGAGTTTCTTTTTTGTGACTAGTGGATTGTTTTTTTAAAAAATAATGAAAAATTATTTAAATGTGTGTAAAGAAAAATAAGTGAAAAAGCACTTTCCTTTTTTTCTGTTAATTACCAAAATTTAGGAAAAAAACACTGAAGTACTAAAACTTGCCCTAATTCCATCTAATCTCTTTCATCTGAATTAAATCAGTAAAACCCTATTTCAACTGAAATGAAAAGCCTTGAGTTCCTAGCTACTAATGGGTATCTGCTACAAAAATGACCAATACTTCAGAAGAATTAAATCAAGAACACAAAAGTTAAATTACTGAGAGAAGCTTAGAAATATAAGCACTCTCCTCTATTAGACCAGCTCCATAGCTGTGGGGAAAACAGTGACATGTTTCTGGGAAGACAATGCCATCTTCTTGTTAGATGAAGATTTGGCTTCTCAAAGATTTTTTACATTTTAAACACAGATTGGAGAACAACTTTCTTTCCCAACCCAGACGAACTCAGATGAAAGCAGAATGACAATACACTATACAGAGGTAAAATTACCTTGTCAACAAACACAAAGCCATGGGCAAGGTTTTCCAAAGCAGCACGGAGTCGTGTTGGAGGACAGCAGAAGTCAGAGAAAAGAGTGGGGTTGTCAAAGCTGTGTGGAGAGGCTGCACACCCACCTCTACACACCGTCCCACCAAACACCCAGATAAAGTTCACCTCTACTTCCAGCAGCTACCTCCAAATAAGAGGCTGGCAACAATACCGACCATTCTTCTAGAAGCTGTGACTCAAACCACAGTGCAAGTAGAGATGAGTCTGATTTTTCAACCACGGGTATGCAAGACTGTGCCATGCTGCCTACACAGACAACACAAAAGACAGAGCCAAGCTCCTACAGGCAGCTTAAATGTTACAAAATGTTCAGTTTTAAATGCTTGCTCTTACAGTCTTAATGTTCACATAAAGGTTTTTCAGTCAAGTCTACAAGACTAAAAATAATAGGATGATTTAGCTTGGCAAAGGCTAAAACTCGATAAAAAGGTAAAGTTACAAATACTAGAATCTGAATAGTCTCTTTTGCAAACTGCAGAATTATAGAATCATAGAATCATTTAGGCTGGAAACGACCCTTGAGATCATTGAGTCCAACTGCAAACCTAACACTCTGAAGTCCACTTCAAGACCATGTCCCTAAACACCACATCTACATGTCTTTTAAGTACCTCCAGGGATGGTGACTCAATCACCTTCCTGGGCAGCCTGTTTCAGTGCTTGACAACTCTTTTGGTGACAAAAGTTTTCCAAATATCCAATCTAAACCTCCCATGTCCCAACTTAAGGCCATTTCCTCTTGTTCTGTCCCATGTTACTTGGGAGAAGAGACCCCACCTTCCTACAACCACCTTTCAAATAGTTGTAGAGGGTGGTAAGATCTCCCATCAGCCTCCTTTTCCCCAGTATAAACGACCCCAGTTCCCTCGGATGCTCTCCTGAGACTTTTTCTCCAGAAACTTCATCAGCTTCATCACCCTTCTGTGCATGTTCTCCTGCATGAGCCCCCTCTAGTGAGGGGTCGAAACTGAACACAGTATTCAAGATGCAGCCTCACCAGTGCCAAGTGCAGGGAGAGAATCACTTGCCTAGTCCTGCTGGCCACACTATTCCTGATACCAGCCAGGATGCTGTTGGCCTTCTTGGCCTCTGCTGGCCCATATTCAGCTACCTGTTGACCAACACTCCCAGGTCCCTTTCCTCTGGGCAGCTTTCCAGCCACTCTTCCCCAGGCCTGTATGATTGTATGGGATTGTTGTGACCCAAGTGGAGGACCCGGCACTTGGCCTTGTTATATCTCATGCACCTGGCCTTGGCCCATTAATCCCACCTGTCCAGGTCCCTCTGTAGAACCTATCTACTCTCAAGCAGCCAAACATTTCCACCCAACTTGGTGTCAACTGCAAACTTGCAGAGTGCACTCAGAGAGAACTGGTCCCACCAGTGAGCCTTGGGGAACACTACTTGTCACCCACTGTCAACAGGATATAACTTTATTCACCACAACTCTTTAGGACTGGCCATCCAGTCATGCAAGAAGTAAGATGTCTCTTTAATAAACCGAATGTGTGGTGATTTAAGTGCAAGAAATCAGAATTATAAACCACAACTGTACAAATAAGTAGTTATCTGCAGAGGTGAGGGGAACTATATAAAGATGGCGGCTCTGAGCCCTGGATAATCATGGCACCATATGGTTTGTGCCATGACAGCATGAATAAGAGATCTGATCTTTCCCAACAGTCCTAAAATCTATGAAAACCAGAGCAAATATGATGACCAGAAAGACTTTTTATACTCCTCTGAATCATCAAATCACAGCTGCTGACAGACACAGGATACCTGGTGGGATGGACTGCTGCTCTGTAATTGGGAGTGCTACCTGCTTGGATGGGGAATGTTCTCCTTTCTCTCTGAAGTTCATTGCTGCAGGGCCACTGGAGGAGAGGGGAGGCTGACTACTTTTTGCTCTTTTTTTAGCAGAAAATGAGATGCCCCATGCTAGAGGTTCACACAGGAGGGGACTCCTAGTGTCTACCCAAGACAGGTAGGGTAACCCTAGGGTGTTTAGGCACCCTATCTCTCAAGGCTCGGTATGTAATGAGTCCACACAGTACATTTAAAGAGCAATCCAAAGCATTTAAAGGAGGGTCAAGCCTTCTCTCAGTTACCACCTCCATTCTCTTACAAAAAGAGACAGGCTCAGCTGCTACCACAGGTGCCTGAAGTGAGATGCTATGAGCATGTAAGCCCTGGAAGCACAGTGGAGTGAGACAGTCACTGCAAACACTGTTGCCCAGTGTCCATCAAAGATCTTCAAAGTGACATTTTTCTCCTTGATAGCTTTATACACCAAGCAGCACAGTGCTGCTCTGCAGGCTTTCTCTCATATATTTATTAAAGACTCCAGTTGAAGTGCTTTGTGAACAGGTATTTTAACACAGATTTTGCCAAGCCAAGAATAATGGTAGAAAACAGAGACTGGATGCATTTGTACATCAGTCCGGTAAAGCCAATTAGGTACAAAATTCCCAGGAAGCCACTAGGGAAAAGGATAATGAGAGAATTAGTTTCATTATGGTGGCTGCAAAAACTGAATGCTGTCTCTAAAAAGGTGCCTGGTAAAATAAGATAAGAGAAATAGAGTCATTTAGAGCCTGAAGAACAACTGAACCATCTGAGATAAGACTGCCCAGATTAAATTAACTGAGAGAGAAAAAGTTAATTAATACAGAGCAACCTAAGGACAACTTACTTTTAAATTAGGTTTCTGACAGATGTTTTGCCTTGGGAAGTCCTGCTCGTAACTTTTCTGTAACCATCTTTGTAAACCACAATTTAAACTCTCAGATTTGCTGCAGTAGTCAACCTGTGTATCACTTCCTTCCTTTGGCTATTTGCACTCCAAAGTGATGTATACTGCCTGCTGTACCTTTGTTCTCTGTTTGGTCAAGGAACCCAAACATAAGAAACCACTGTCAGATTTGGAAACTTGTAAGAAAAGGCCCAAAATTAAGAATTTGCAATAGCACAAGTTAATATCCTCTAAGTCCTCAGTTCTTTCTGTTCTACTTAGTCAGTGTTAGAATTGCTGTATTGGGTAAGACTAGCTTTTGTAATATCTAGTCCCTTACAGCACCCAAAAGCAGAAGCTTAGGGAAAAAAAACCCACAACCAACAAAAAACCCAACAACAAACAAAAAAAACCCCCAAAACCACAAAAACAAAACCGTGAGCAGTGTAAGCATATACAGATACTTCCCTAAAACACTCCAACAGCCTGCAGCTCAACCTTCCTAAATCAAAACTAACATTTACTTCCTAGAATCATAGAACAGTTTAGGTTGGAAGGGACCTTGGAGATCATCTACTCCAACCTCCCTGCCATGGGCACAGATGCCTCTCATCTCAACAAAGTTGCTCAAGGCCCAATCCAGCCTGGCCTTGAACACTTCCAAAGAGGGGGCATCCACAACTTCTCTGGCAATCTGTTCTAGAGTCTCACCACCCTTGTATTAAAGAACTCCTTAATATCCAGTCTAAACCTTTCCTCCAGTAGTTTAAAACCATTTCCTCTTGTCCTATCACTGGACAATCTTATGAAAAGTCCCTCCCCAGCCTCCCTGTAGGTTCCCTTCAGGTATTGGGAGGAAGCTATAAGGTGCCCCCTGGAGTCTGCTCTTCAGGCTGAACAATCCCAGCTCTCTCAGCATTTCTTAGTATCAGAGGTGCTCCAGCCCCTGGATCATCTCTCTGTCCCTTCTCTGGACTCATTCCAACAGATCTGTCCTTCTTGTGGTGGGGACACCAGAACTGGATGCAGTATTTGAGGGGGGGTCTCACAAGCACAGAGTAGAGGGGGAGAATCACCTTTCTTGATCTGCTGGCCACACAGTGTTATCTCCCAGGAACTTTCCATACACCCCTTGAATACCTCTATCTCCCACCCTTCAGCCTTACCCTAAATGAAACACCAGCTCCTCTTGCTTGTTCTGACCTGCCACCTGCCAGCTTCTCCTGAAGCTCCCCACTGTACACAGCACAAAGGTGACCAACTGACCCATATTTTTCATGACCTCTGTGTTTCATCTCCATGTTTCTACTGCATTACTGTCCTACACCTTCAATAGTCATCTGACACTAAAGAACAACCTACATCTTAGCCATCCTTCAGAAGGAAATCGCTCTGTATTACCTTAGATTATCCTGGTTGCCCCTTTCTGAACTCTCTCCAGAGCCATCAAAGCCTTTTTGAAGCTCTGGGAATCAGAGCTGCCCAGAAGCAGAGGTGCACTGCAGTGTTCACAGCGCTGTTCTCTGTTCCTCTCCTCCTAATTCCTAATGCTGTTTGCTTTTTTGATCACTACTAAGAGCCAAACTGACACTTTAATGGAACTATCTATTATATCTCCAAGGCTTTATTTCTTCCTAAATTGCAACACATCACTCAAGAGCCAACATTTATCTGGAGAGCTAGTATTGGTTTTTTTCTTGTGTGTTTCACCTCATATTTATCAACATTGATTTCCCACAGCCATTTCAGATCCTGTGAACTGCAGTTCTTCAGCACTTAACAGACTCATTGCTTATTACTAGTAATTAGCATTTTTGAATAGTCCTTCATGTGAGAAGCTGCATTTCTTTGTGCCTTGGTCCCACATGGCAGCCTTTTAAAGAACAACATATTGCAGAAACAACATAAAATGGAATATAACTGCTTTGGACACCTTCTTATGGGTTAGTTATCTAATACGAAATAGGAAGGGATGGGAGGCTTGGATGCAAGCCCCTACGTCTGCTGCAACCAGCCTCTGCAGCCCACTATTCAAATTTGCTATTCAGAGCTGTGACTGAACACATTCTGTTTCTTTCAGTCACCATCTTCCAGCACAGATTATTTATCAGTACTTGGAGAAGTGATCATTGCAGGAGACAACTGAATGAATACTGCTTGTAGAGGCATTTCGTGATGACATTGTAAAGTAAAAATTGAGGTTTCATCATGACTGCTCAAATGAAATGGCAAAATTCAGTCCTTCATTGTCTGAAAACATCACAGATGTACAGATTTGTCTGTTTTAAAGCCAAGTAGTGTTTTATTTCTCCTGTGCCAACTGCTGAGGCAGCCAACAAGTGAACCGTTCTTAGGCCAGGTGCTAGACTATTGCACAACATTCCAATGCCACAACTACTGATAAAAACCTAAGCCCCTAGTTGGGCCAGATAAGCTCACCTTTCCTCCAGGAGTCTTCACACAGCCTGGCTCCCAGGTACCTCTATGTACAGAATATAGAACATTAATGAGCTACCAGTAGTCTCTGGCATACAAACTAGGGGCAGAATATACACAAGGCACTTAGTAATGTCACCAAACTGTTTCAACTGCTTTATTTCCTGTTGAAAAGACAAAAGCCCTACTCCACTTCAGCTCGAACCTATTTCCTAGGAACGGTTGTGTAAATATATCGCACAAAGGGGGGAAAAAAAACCCAAGTAGGAAAATTACTGTAAACAGGAATATTTCTGCCTTCAGAAAACTAATTTAAAAATAAATAAATAAATTTAAAAAAAAAAAAGATTATGCACTGTGCACCCAGTTTAAAACTTACTTTTACTTCCTTTTTTAGACCCAGACCTTTCAAGAGACATTTTTGCTCACTAGCATCAGAAGAGATGCTGTCTTAACAAGAACAATCCACATGGACACAGTCTTAGAGTTACAAAAAACAAAAGATAATTTTTAAAAAGCACCTACAAGAGAAAGAGAGTCCTTTTTCCCAAACTTCCCCTTCTCACCTTCAGTAATTCTACAGAAGCTCTTCCAAGATCTTCTCGCAGCAGGCACGATGAAACTTATGGGGAAGCAAGGACTGATCCCCAGGCTCAGAGCACCCTGTGCCGAGGCTGCAGCCTCCCATGCGGGGCAGGGAGGAGCATACAGAGGATGAAAGAGGGAAACTGTGATGCCCGGTACTGACTGCTCTTAAAAATGAAACCACGGTTGTATCCGGAACTTAATTGTCTGTGTGCTTGGTTCCTGACGGAGACTACAATAAACAGAAATACAAAGGCAGGAAACATGCAAATATCCCCTCTCCCCAGCTCCTGAAACACCAGAAAGTATTAGAAAGATAAGATTTTTCCTCCATGGTACTGCATGGCAAGACTGACAGCTAACCTGCAACTGGGGTAACTCACAGATTTTTTTTCTTTGTGTATGGTAATACAACAGCCAACAACAATCATGCTACATTGTACCTTTCACTCGTGGTTCTTTGAGCATTTTATAAAGCAGATGAGAGCTACCCTACCTACCCAGTAGAAAGAGAAACCCAGGCAGAAAGAGATTAACTAATTTGTCTCTACGAGAGCTCGTTAGCCACACGAATGCCCAAAATGCTCATAGGAGACAAGAATTTTTATCTCCACTAGGCAGTGCTGCTGCTCTTCCTTCCTTTTTCCATCACTGCTTACAGAAGAAAAGCTCCCTACAGCAACAACTTCCCCTGCACATTTTCTTCAGGCACCAGTTACAGTAGTTAACTCTTCCAGAAAGCAAAGGCAACTCTGCAGTCAGCCATGAAATCCCTAAATGAGACAGTGGACAGCCACACTAATTAAACTGGTCTGGTTTAACACTATTAAGGGACCTGTGTTTAGCTCCATGTCATACACCAGAATGGGTAGTTCAGCATTAGCTAAATGGGATCAAGGAAAGCGGGTTGAAAACAGATTTCCAGCTTCCATGAATTCTTAATAACTGAGAATTTAATCCAACGTTCTTAATCAAAGGGTAAAACTTAACCGTATTTTCTAAGCAGGTAACAAATACAACAACACATCAACTTAGCAAAGACCCAGAGTCCCTTCTAGACTATGCAGAAGTGCATGCCATAGCCTAGAAAACTAGCAAGTAAAAACAAAATGAAGGTATGATTGGAGATGCTCTTGTGAACTTTGAATTTCTTGTCAGCAAGCAGAAAGAGCAGGAAGAATTAAATGCTGGGAAATCCACATGTAATTAGTAGGTCTCTCCCTATTTCAAGTGGCAACTCAAATGACTTCTTTCTTGAAAGCCTTGTTCACAATACAGCATGTCAGTGCTAAAAGGACAAGTCAGAAATACACACAATGGACAGGCATGTTTTTTCCTCCAAAACTGACATTAACACCAGTGTGAGAAGTACCCAATCTTCTGTAGAACAGCACTATTAAATCCAATATCAACTGCATTTGATTTCATGACCATCAACCCCCCACCTCAAGTCTTCCTGTACATTCCCAAAGCACACCTCATGCACACACACCCAAACACACACACACACCTGTCCCTCACATAAGAAGAGACACTGAAGAACAAGTCAAGGAATCAACAGCACTTCCACCAATAACAAGTTCTGATAATGTATTTTCCTGCTCCTCCACAAGGCCTTGCTCTACTGGAGTCACTCCATGCTCTCTCCATACCAGAGCAAAGGGAAGCACACAGGTATTTTCAGTGTCACTCGAGATTTTTTGGGCTTCTGGCTTCCCAATTGCCCTGTAGACACCTACAGGGCTGGCTTCAGCATGCCAGGCTTCCCCGTTGTACCACTGTGAAAGAACTGGGCTCCAGGTCTTTCTATGGTATAAGAGTGTAATTCAGCTACGTTTCTCTTGTGGAAGGAAAAAAAGTAAGCAGCTTCATCAGGTCCAGTAGCTGAGCAATATTTAGAAAAAGAAAAAAAAGTGGCTGATGAAACCTGCAGAGGACCTACTTTGTGTCTGCCCATACAATCACCTCACCTGTACCATGGCCTGGTGAGGAGATCATTGCTTTGCTAGGTCTGCATAAAGCATCATATATCTAGAACCCTTGATGAAGAAGATGGCTGATGCTCACCTTTCAAAAGTTCCTCCCACACAGTCGTTCAGGTAGCAAAAGAAAGATACAGAAAACCAAACAATCATTATTTATTTATTCGAATAAATAGTACAACTGTCACAAACCATGCATAACACTCCTGATGTGATTTTTAGCAAACATAGCATTGCATTGTAACTTGCTTACAGTACACAACTCCTGTCACAAACCTGGGTATCTCCAGCATATGAAAAGTTCAGAATTTCATCTGCAAGGCCGGTTTTTAGTAGTTAAAAATCCAGAGTAAACACTGTTAAAAAGAGTAGAAAAGACTCTTAAAAATATATTAATACTGAAAGCACTGAAGGAGGAGAGGTAAGAAATCCTATAAGGTTTAAACAGATCTTTTTTTAATCTGCCACTGTTGGTTTTTCAGCTTGAAAAACAGGACACAGTGGAGGAGCATCTGGTCTACTTCCGTGGTAATAAAGCTCACTGGAACTGAGTAGGTCAAAACAGAAGCACCTAAAAAGAAAGTTTTATGGACTGGAAAATACAGACTTTCATTAAGCACTTTAAAAATGGAAACAATGCCACAAAGCATTCAGCACTCCAGATGATGTCAACAGCATTCAGATCTACTCCCCTGGCATGTAGGGAACATAGCTAAAACTCCAATAACACAAAGAGTTCATGAACAACAGTTTTAACATTGACTTATCTTTTTGAAGAGGAAAAGAAGTATCATGCGTATGTAACAGAAAGGCATGACAGAAATGAGTGTTTAGGGAACCTTGACAGACATTGCTCCTCCTGGAAACTGGACTGATTGGGATGAAGTTCAGTTAAATCCATCCTGTTTCCCATCCAGTTAACAATAAACACAGCATTTATAGGAAGGGTGATCTAGCTAGACAACAAGGAGCCAAGGAATGAAAAATGTATTTTTCCCGCACAATATTTACCAATAGACTTAAAACCATAACAAAAGAGGATATGACATGTGCCCCCAACCTGCTCAAGGCACCAAGCCTGCAGTCTTGCCTGAATGGGATATTGATGTGAGGAATGCTAAAATGGACCCATGCCTCAGGTTGTAGGGGAGGGACTCGGAGAGTTTCTGCAGAGTGAACAGAAAGACAAAGTTGAACAAAACAGAAATTCTTAAAATTTGGAATTATGTTCTCGTATGCTAACATGCAATGAAGATGCCAGCTGTATAATCCCATCTCAAAACCAGCCATTCTCCCTCCCAAAGCCAAAAATTGTTCTAATCCATCTCCCCCGGTTATTTGCTGCTTGCTTTTGATATCAATATGTCTTGCAATTTCAAAAAATAGATTCTCTGGAGGTCTTTCCCAGCAGTTTGCCAAATATAAACAGCAACGGCATTTCCACATCACCTGAGGGGAGGTGGCTGGAATGACAGCTCTTTAACAGATTTGTTTCCCACAAATAACACTGCATCAAACTAAAAGATTGAAAGACATTTCAGTTCAATCACCTTCCAGCCTCACAATACCCATGTTTCACAGCACAAAAAGTTAGGCCAATTTCATTAACTTGCCAGAAGAGCTGACACACCAGGCCTTCGTGCCTCTGCAAGTCTCCTCTGCAATAACTGCTAGCATCAGGGTAGAATCTGGTGGCTCCATTTGAAATTCAAGTCCAATTCTTCTAGGCTTTGTGTAAACAGTGAGAGGTCAGCTCCCTCCTAGAGTACAGGCAAGCAATGATTCCCCACAGAACCTTACAGAGCAGATGAGCTCTGAATTTTTCAGGGAAAGGTAACTTCCTTCCATCTTTGTTTTGAAAGTACGAGGTGAGGTGACCCAAATAGTTCAAATACTAGAACTCAGAACCCAAAAATATAAAACAAAGAAGCAAAAGCCCCTTTCTCCCCTTTGAGATTAAAAAATGTTTAAGGAGGGAAGGAGAAAATCCCTGTTGTAAAATTATACCATCCAAATAGCATGTTTCCTCTTGAACACAAGGGTAAATAATGTTTGGTGTAAGAAATACATTTTTAGGGCAAGAAGATACCTACTTAAAACAGGACTCAAGCAGAACAGAGAACTACTACCTGCTTCATCTTTGGGGTACCCTGCCTAATGTTTCACACAACATCACAGCTGCTCATAAAAAAAAAAAAAAGTTGCTGCTGTGATGCATGAAAGCAGCAGTCAAACCTCTCCCCTATGCACTCCAAGGAAAGGTCTTCTACTATAGGCAGATCCCACAAATTTACTCTGTAAATTACAATCCCACTTCCTTCGCACAGCTCTTCTCAAAAATCTCTCAGACAGCTCATGCTCCAGCACAGCCTTCTTGTACACACACACTGCTGCACCAAGTGCATCACCAGCCAGGAGCACCTCTACAGATTAAACCTGATAAGTACAAGGAGGTAACTAGAGTCTACTGGATAAATCTAGCAATCTTTTTTTAAAAACAGATTCTCACTAAAATCCATAACAATTTAAAAGACAGCAGGAGTAGGTCAGAACCTAGCAGAGTATTTCTTGGCATGGCAGAGGGCAACTCAATGAAATTATTTTGAAACATAACTGATCACTGAAGAGCTTCAGATTTGAGTGCTAACCAGTGGCTTGCACTATGTATACCACATATATGCATAGCCCAGTGCAATCCATAAACACAAACAAGCTCTTATTAATAGAGGAATTCAGCTTTACTCTTTAGGAAAGAAAAATACATAAAACTCTGTTTATAAAAGCCTGATCCCCAGAACTGTACAGCTGCCATTAACTCCAACAGGAATGAATCTGACCCTTTAACTTAGCTATGTAAAATGAAGAGCCAGTCTTTAAACTGCCAAGCTCATTATTCCCTGTGTTTGTTTCAGAAAAGACAGGGATCAAAATGCATTAAGCCAGCTTGTGCCTCTTTGGCCAGCCCGACTGACCTGACTGAAGCTGTGTGCTTAGAGGATGACAGTGGCTCTAGCAACCAAATATATCCTAGTAGAAAGGAGATGAAATAAAAAATGGACATCAAAAGATCATCTGGCTATCCCATTGCAAGACTTATTCTTTGTAAACACTGAATGGAAGTAACACTGAGTAGCATGAGGTTAACACAAAACCTGAAGCTTTTGCCATCAGCTTCATACAGTGCTTGTAATTCCCCTCAGTCCCACCAACCCAACAGAACATACAAAACATTATTTAACAGAAAAGACTCAGCTGCTAAATAAATTCCAATGCTGATTTTCACTTGCTAATACTTAAGCCTGGAAAATTATCAAATGGCAGTTGCAACCAAGGACCATGCAAGAGAAAGTCTGTTGAAGAACCAGTTTCCAGCCATGAGGAAGGTCACATGTTTTCCTTGCTCATTAAAGTAGTTAGTGGTATATCTCCTTTATCAAAAGAATACTTATTGATCATAAGAAACAACAGATTCAAAAGAATTTTCTGGTAAAAGTGTCAAATATCTACACATTTTCAAGTGACATAGAGAATACACATGAATTATTTTTAGTGGGATTGTCATACAAACAGCTGCAGAGAGACCACATCAACCGTAGAAAGAATATATCAGGTATAGCATAAGGCACAACGGGAGCGTGCAGAGGGTCTGTTTATTGCAATTTCTGCCTAAAGAAGTTGGAAGGATGAAGACCTCAGCAGCTTCCAGGATCATTCAATGTTCTTATACTTTGTGAACAGGTTGTATAGAACCCTGAGGGTAGACTTCAGATCCAAGTTGACAACATCTGTGGAAGAAAAGGAAAAATACTTAATTTGCTTTTTGCTTTCCTTCATTTGCCCTCAAAGGAACCAAGTCCCCCCACCTCTGACCAGCAACAAGAGCCTACAGAATTCTGATCTCTGCAATTCGAGTTTTTTAAATGTCCCACATTATGCACTTCAAAACACCTTCATGATAACACAGTCATGGATAACTTCTCTGGAAAACAGAGGATAATGCCCTTCCTCATCTCAAACTGGTTGCAGAAAAAGTCTACTTCTGCCTCAGACCTGGGATAAAGGCTTTGAGTAAGAGTACTGATGGCAACACTGGCCACAGAAGCAGCAAACTAGTAACCCCACACATCGTATGAGATACTGAACCTCACACATGCACATCTCTGTTATGATACAATTCATGAATAAATAAAGCCAGAATTCTCTTAGTAGACTCAAAAGCTTTCTGTTATCTAATATTCTTTCTACCATACTAGGCCAGGGCACAGGTCTGGAATAATACTCAACAGAAACTTTTTTTGCTAGAATATTCCAACCCATTGCTATAATAAAATGCCAGGAAATACCACAGAAATTAAATCCAGGGACTGCAGGGGGAAGCACAGCACAGAGAAGACTGAAGAGGCGGAAGGAAAGGTTGGATTTAATATGTAAGAAAGGAGAAGGAGGACAAAGCAAAAATACACAGTAAACAATACATACAGAAGCAGAAGTAAGGCAGAACACACAATCAAAAAAAATCTTTCCAACAACCAAGAAGACAGCAAGCCATTAACAGACTACAATTAATGTGAGACCCAGGGGAAACCCTACTGCCTGTTTTGAAGAATCATTGACAGGACCTCTCCACCCTTCCCTCTCACCACATACTGAATAAACACCAGTGGTTAGACCCCATCATTTTGTCTTGTATTTTCAGTAAACTCTCAAACTTTCTTTCTACCCTTCTTCTTGTGTCATTTTACATACTTCATTTATGATTTTGCATTTGCAAAAGAATTTTCTCCTGCCCCAAAGAAAAAAAAGATCTTAACTGTTGTGAAGTAATGCACCCTGGAAAAAAAAAAGTCTTACCTGGATAACTGAAATATGAAACAC
This sequence comes from Florisuga fusca, assembly GCA_038090715.1. Classification (NCBI taxonomy): domain Eukaryota; kingdom Metazoa; phylum Chordata; class Aves; order Apodiformes; family Trochilidae; genus Florisuga; species Florisuga fusca. The sequence goes on from JAAWXA010000019.1 coordinate 9,887,158, forward strand.
ATTTGTAATTTTTCCAGCCATCATGTAAAGTTGCTTACTACCACAGAATTATCAGTAAGGTAACAGCCAGAATCAGCATTGGTTCCTCTGTACCAGACCCAGTTCCCTCATTTAAAATGTAAATTTAGCCATTGGGAACAATGCTTTGTAACAGCCAGGCATTTCAAAAGCTGGAAAATCAAGGCAAATATCTGGAGAAGAGAAAACTAGCAGCAGACCTGACCCACTGACGCTGACAGTCACTTCTGTCTGCCTGGCATTATGAAAATGCAAAAAAAATCCCAAACAAACAAACAAAAAACAAACCCATAAACCTGACCCAAAGTCAGCTCTGTAGGGATCAGAGATCTGCAGTGCTCATTTGTCCAGTCCACCCCAAATGGCTTTGTTTTCCCCTTCCCACTGAAACCAGGACCATAACCTCCATCTCAGCTGACACAGCTTGAAGAGACATGATCAAGTCCTATAGGGTTCAGTTTCTGCCTCTGGCTGACATCAGTTCAGATGCTATAAACCAAGATCAAGGTGCTAGTGAAGAGAATGAGAAACCTGGAGGGTAGTGCAGAAACATCACTGGAAGCTAGAAGCACAGCTAGGAAATCAGGGTATGTCCCAGGGAGAGAGCAGCTGGGTGTAAAAGGCAGTGAAGTCCAAGAGCATGATACAAGGGCACCAGAAAGAGCACAGCAGAAGCTGGGAGGGGGCTCACACCTGCAGCACTGTGCTGGGCAGGTATGTTCCATCTGCACTCTGGAAGGCATTTAAGGCTGATTCCTACTGATTTCCAACAGCAATTTGAGCTACCTAACTGCTGCTGATCACCCCTGCTGATTACACTGAGGAATGAAAGGTAAGGGTGGCCCCATCATTAAAAGAAGGAAGGGACCCAACACATTCATTTGTCAGTGTAATGACATGCCAATATAGAGTCAGAAAAAACTATTGCCATCACACAGATTGATGTCACACAGTCTTAGAGAATTTTACCTTGGAAATCCCATAGTGAGTTTATGAACCAACTTGTGGCTGAATTAAAATATTCCCTGGTGGAAATTCCACCTCCATCCCTTGACAGTTCAGACCAATTGTTAATTACCTTCTCTGCTGCAAAAGTTATACTGTAAGTCTAGTTTGACATGTTCCTAACTTTAAGATCATGTTATGCTTTTGTTTGCTGCAGTAAAGAGAATGATAGTGCGAGATGCAGCCTCCCTGTGTGGGTGATTACAGCATTCCTTAATGATCAGAGTCTGGAAGGCATGCCCAGGAACAAGCACAGGTGAGGATATACCCCAGACAGACAATGAATCCTTTGGAAAACCCTCAAGGGGTGCATTTATGACTCCACTTTGTAGTACTACTGCTACTGTCTTTGAATGGAGTTTAAAATGCACCAGAATATTATGTCTTTATTATAAACTGTTGAAAGCCACATGGCATGTACATACCCTCAGGGCGAGCTTTTGGTTTCTTCAGTCCTCCATCTTGCATCAGCTCAAAAGCAAAGGAAACATTATGGACCTGAAAGAGGTGAAGTGCTTAGAATCTCAGAGTTATATAGGCATTGGAAGTGTTAAATCAATTTTTTAAAATGCTTTAGCTTCTCTTTAGTTGACATAAAGAATGGTAATTCTATTTAAATCAATATTAAACATTTACATGCTTAAGCATGGCAGGAAGTACATACAAGACATTAAGAAATGAAAGCTTGTATCATTACAGGGCAAATATCCACTTTGTATACCAAGGAATTAATTTAAGATTTCCAAATTTCAAGTGTAAAAAGGAGACTGGGTACCATGTGAACCAGGAAGTCCCATTAAGCCCCAATCTCAGTCTCTACAGCAGAGGCCAGAGAGCTCTCAGTAACAACTAAACCAGAACTGCATTACGTTGAATTCTTCCTACCTGTACCCAAGATCAACATTTCTGACTGCAAGGCATGAAATCTCTTGCTCCAGTTACCAAGGGAGGTGACTGAACAGAGATGAGAAAATACATATGGGTATATAAGAAAGAAGAAATAAGGACACTAAAGGGAAATATTTTCAAACATTAGTACTTTTGTGTTATTATTAGCTGCCTATCAAGCAACATCAACATCACCTTGTCAAGAAGCCAGGCTGCTTGATGCATGACCTTGTGCAACCTCGCTTAGTCTTTTGGTTCTTTGACTTCCTCTTCTTGCCAACAGAGATAAAAGTCAAATTAAGTTTCTCTTTGAACCAAATGCTTGAAAAAATGCTTGGTGGTGGCAGTTCCTAGATGGACTGTGCAGTGAACTTGCAAAACAAGCTAGGCACAACCGTACAGAAAGAGATTCCTGAACAAGCCACCAAGATTCATCCATGAAAATAAGGAAAGAAAATGAACAAAAAGGAAAAATGCAAGAAAGTGGGTGTCTTCTTTTAGTCTCTCCTTTGAGGAGCAAACACTATGGTTTAAAAAGAAAGCACAGCAGCTTTCTTCTCTATGCTTACTGAGGTTTAAGCAAAGAAATTTAGATTATGAATTCTGTGTAGTTTTGTTACTGCAAATGACAATTTTGTAGGTACATAGCAAAGAGGAGAGATTTAATGAAAGCTACTCATCTTGAAAGTCAGGCAGCTAGCTACACAGGAAGGCCCTGTTCACTGGCATTGAGGCAGTGGCTCCACACAAAGCCACAAGATTAGTTCAGGAATACTCGGTAATCCTTACAATTCAAACAGTACACAACAAAGTCATAACTGAACAGGTGCTGGCTAGAGGTAAACATCCTGCCTTTCTACAGAGGCAAAAATTCGAGGATACTAGGATAAAAAAAGCAAGAGGAAGCTATAAAGGAGAGCTTTTATAAGACATAATAGATAACTATTTTCCCACTGCTCTGTCAAGTTCCCATGCAGCAAACGACAGTCAAAATCACATAATCATCATGCTTGGAAAAGATCTCTAAGATAACAGAGTCCAACGGGCAGCCCAGGAGAAAAACACCATTCCCAACAAAGCACATCCTGAAGTGCCATATCTACAGGTTTTTGGAATACCTCCAGAGATGGTGACTCCACCATCTCCCTTGGCAGCCTGTTCCAGCACCTGACTACTCTTTCAGTGAAGAATTTTTTTGTAATATCGAGTCTGAACCCCCCTGGGTGCAAGTTCAGGACATATCCTCTAGTCTTGTCATTATTTACTTGAGAGAAGAGGCCAACACCCACGTCCCTACAATCTCCTTTCAGGTAGTTATAGAGAGCAGTAAGCTCTCATTTCAGCCTCCTCTTATCCAGGCTAAAAAACCCAAGGTCCCTCAGCCTCTCCTCATAAGAACTAATTGCCAACCTATCCACAAACTTAACATCTGAAGAAGCCCCTCATAATCAGAGCCTGATTTCCTGCCTTCAGTGAGCTCTCTTAAGCTCCCACATAGCAACTAATCACCCCAGAGGAAGTCAACAAACCCTATATAGCCTACAGAACCAGCAGGCCCCGAAATGTACTGACATCAGCCTGCACCTGTAACAGTGCTCATTTGGTGCAGTTCCATTTCTTCTTGCAATGCTGATAGGACCCAGGTAAACCCATGTAAAGCTGGGTTATTTTACCAGTGATGAAGTCCCATCTCTCAGAGAGAATATATCTTTGCAGAGGGGTGCTCAACAGCAACAATCCACACTGAAGCTATTATGAAAACCCCACCATTTTAAACTGCCCTCACCTTACAAAGCATTCCAGCTTTAGCTTTTGCCAACATTTCCAGTCATAACCAAGCCATCTCCTGCTCCAGCTCAACCAATACAACACTTTAATACTCTCGACAGCAGAACCTGGCAGAACAATAAAAAGCAGGGGGCAGATGTGTTACTCCAGCACAACCAGGCTCAGAGTAGTCTGGTACCAGGCACTGAATATACAGAGTGTGCATGCATGTCCAGGAACAACTGCAGAACGAGGCAGACTTTTGGTTATGACAATAAAATATTTGTTAAGCACCCGTCTCATCGTTAACACTAGGAAGGACATAGGACAATGGAGCAAGTGAGGGGCAAGGAGCATGACACTTTATCTCCTTCCAGTTCTAACTGAGAAGACAATTTTGAGATTGAGAAGACAATATAAGCCTGCAAAGAATCCACTTTTCTTCCCCAAAGATGGTTAGTCATTCACTCCTTACCAAACAGAAAGAAATATGCGAAACAGACAAGTTAACACATTCTCTCAAAAGCTAAAGTCAGCAATATTGGCAATGACCCTGCTAGGAAATGGACACAGAACCAGATGCTTGTGCTCCCAAATTGACTTTAGACAGGCAATTTTTTGTGTGCTCCTGCCCTGGTAGGATCAGAGCCTCCATCTTGGCTCCATCAGCTTCCCAACATGCTACCTGTGAGCATATAGTTTCTAACCCCAGATGAACCCAAGATCATGAGCTAGGTATCACCTCTTCTACTGCAGTAGCTTATTTACGTATCAAATAATGACATCTGTTTGCATGGTTAGCAGGAACATTAAATAAACTACAGAAAATAAAAAACAACTAATGGGCATTGAGCAACTGATGCTAATGAAATGAGAGGGCAGCTTTTAGGGATGATATTCCATGATCTCGGGAAGAAGTTATACTTTCATGTCAGTTTCAATATACAGGATGAAGCTAAAGCTTAGCTTCCCGTTTCTCACCTTTTTTCTTCCCTGCCTATTTACATGGTATATAATAGGCAAGGCCAAATATCAGCTCTGCTATCTAGCACAATATGTGCAATAAAACACTTCAGGCAATACTACAATTCAATAAATCACTTTAATTATGCAAAGTCCTATTCAATAGAAAGCACTTATTACTGCTTCACTCATTCAAGATATTCATGAGCTTTATGTGCTGTTTGATGCTAGTAACAGAACACTTTTCCCCCTTAACTGTGGGGAATACACCCATTCATTTTACAAGAAATATTTAGTAGTATTCACTATCAAGTGTCACAACCACTGCATCTTTGCTACAGCTCCTGAAGAGAAGATTATTGGGTTCTAATATACTGGGCAAAAAGAGAAAGGGCATAATAATTGGAAAATATAATGTGGCAACATGGCAAAAAGATGATAACTTGGAGTTTCTACCCACCTTTTGATCAAAACTTTCAGGTGTTAAGTAGAAGTTGTGAAGTGGAACAAAATAGTCTTCAAGGAGACCCATGAGTAAAACCAAGTAAACACCATCTGCAAACTAAGTAGAAATACTGATGACATTCTTAGGTAAAAACATCTGTTTTCAAAGAAGCATTCATAAACAACAGAACTAAGAATGCTTGACCCAAATTATGTACTTTGATTTCTACCACTGTTCTTTGCGAACACAAAAGTGTAAGACTGTTCAGGACCCACAGACTGCTTCTTTCAGGTATACCAAAGAACTGACAGCAAGTTTAACAAGTATTTAGGGCTTTACTTCATCTGCTCTCTGGATTCACCTCTACCCTTGCAATCACCAGTGCAGCTGAGCAAGCTAAATCAGTCAATTCTAATCAGTCTGTTGATATAGCTGCTTTCTTGACAGTCTCTAAAGAAAAGAAAAAAACCCACGGGACACAAGGCTTTCTGCCTACATCTGGTAGCACTATTTCCCTTAGTCTCATTTCCTGAACAAAATAAGGAAGACCATCAGCTATTGCTGTAGCGTTAACCCATCCCATGCAAGATCATGTGTGAACAACTATTTAAACTACTTTCATGCAGTAAATAGCTTTAAGCAGAAGAAATTAAGGGCAATTTACCTGAAAGTTATCTACAATTTGTACTTCTTAGTTGTGCAGAGTTTTAAGTTTGAATAGGCAGGGACTGAAAACAAGATTGTACTCTCCAGCCAGTTACCTATTTACTAGAATGCTGAATACCATGGGGTGAGGTTAGGGTATGTATGGCTGTTGGTGCTTTTCCTTGCGTTTGTTTTATCTGCTTGAGGATTCTTGCTAACTTAACTACAGTATTTAATATAGCTTTTTTGATTAAAAAAAAAAAAGACATTAAAAAATCAGTTTGCACATTATATACTCCCAGTCCTAATTCTACAGCACCTGATGATTTCAACCACAATTCCTCTTACATCCTGTGTGCTGCACATTCAAATCTCTGCCCTTATTCAGAACTTGAAATTAGGTTTCCTCTGTCACAGGTAACAAGCTTAGCTCCACAAAAGAATTTTTTTCAAGTAAAAATAGATTGTTTATAGTTTCAGTCAATACTCAATAATTGCTAAATACCTTCAGCAATACTATTCAGTATTCTTTCCAGACAGGATGACTACTTAGACTACTTACTGGCTAAAGTGGATAATGTTACATATTTGTAACAGATTTCCCATTTGTGATCCTGGTACGTCCTTTGTGACATCCTCTAACCTTTTAAAAAATAAATTGCTGGGTATTTTCAAGGCACTAAGCAATGATTTCTTTCGACAGAACAGATCCAGTCACCCATTTATCTCAGCAAAGCTATATAAAATAGCAGTGAATTACTGGTATTAAACTGAGCCAGACTCAAACCAATTATTCATACTCCTGGTATAATTTTCTAGATGCCATCTCTCTCTCTAGATGCCATCTCTCCACAGTTCAGTGAACTCTGCAAAGAGTATCTTCTTCTGCAAAGACAACCCTGTGCCTGAAAATTGCTTATTTTCCATAAAGCAAGAAGTATCCCACTAACAATGAAATTCACACTCACTTGAGGTTTCCAAGCATTTTTAGTACCTAATTCTGAACTAGAGATGGAGAACTCCTCAGAGTATATGGTGGTGGTGCTAGCTTTAAACAAACTAACTGGCAATCAAGCCACTGCAGCACAGGAGCTTTGAGTCATGGCTTACATCAGTTCAGTCTGAACCCTCACAGCTAGAAAAGACACAACCCACCATCCACCCATAGCTACAGCAACTGCTTTGTAGCATTCTACTTTGATAAGGGAGACAAACTGCTCTGGAATTATACTATATTATACAGTCATTAATAGGGCCCTATTCAATTTCCAATAATCTTGCCTTATAATACAAAAATCAGCAGCAACACATGTAAACATGAGTCAAGGAAGCAAGCATTGCTACTTAAAAGACAGAGCCCTGATCCTATAGATTAATATGCCCAAACATAAACAGTTGCATAACAAGGTTTTATGCAGTAAGGGCCAATATTTGCAATTTACAGTTAGATTACATACAAAAAGACAAAGTCTTCTACCTGGGTTTCTAACTCCGTTACTTCCAAATTCAGTTTATTCAAGTGTTTGTTCACAAAGGTGATCAGAGACTGTGAAAAAAAAACCAGCAGAGTAAGTGATATTAGCCTCTACAGTCAGTATCTATGTGAACATAAATTTCAAGGCATTCTTTTAAGCTTAATAAAGATGCACATGTGCTATTAGCTTTCCCATCAATAAGTACAAAAAACTGAAAACAGCTCATTTTTATCGTACCATATGCCAGAAGTCACCAGATGGTGCTATTACATACAGCTTACTTTTTATTTTTCCTAGTACATAAAGCTCACTTCAGCATTTGTAGGAAAAAGCTGCAATGACATTGATTCTTTTGTACATTCTTTGTGAAGAGGAAGCAAGCAGTAGGTGTGTTTACTGTCCACACTTCTCTCTTCAGGTTCTTGGAGAATATCCACTACCTGGGAGCAAGGCATAAGCAGCTAAGACTCCCAAGAGAAGACGTTGCACTATTCTGCACACACCTCTGGTGGAGTGATGTGTGCATGCCAATTAGCACATTAGATTTGTGATATAACCCAAGTTTGGCATTTCTGTTCCTGCAGGAAGCAGACTTGCAAGATCCTTTTACTATGAATAAGTTACATGCTGATGCATGTATCATCAAGCACAGAAATCTGTCATTCTGCTTATGACACTTCCAAAAGGGACAGAGAGTTTGGTGTAAACACTTTAATTGCACAGATAGAGTTAAATTAATTCTCTATCAACTTCAAAGCATCATTTTAAATGCATACATTCTCTGTTTCATGCAGAGCAAAGGGACAGATTACACATCTTTGCATACTACTACTCTAATAAATAGCTGAACAGCCACACTGGAAAAGCCACACTGGAACCACATGAAGTCTCTACCTTATACGTTCTCTAAAACTAAAAAGAGCTGGAAGAGACCAACAACTACTTTATTTGTCCACTCTGCCTAGCACAAGGAGGCATGTCAAGAATACGTCTAGAGAGGTGTGATTTTTGGTGATGCTCAGCCTTGGAGGACAGGCCAGAGGACCATGTAAATTAGTGTTAAGCAGAAGAGACCTGGGGACAAGAGCAACTCTTCTGTAAAAATCTTTATATTTAGAGAATTTATTTATGGGTGAAATACATTTGAATATACTGTGGAAAATATCTTCCAGTTGTGGAAGAGCACTTTCAGAACAGGAATGAACTGAAAACCAAACACCAAGTGCTTCTTGGGGAGCCCGAGGCTGTAAGAAGACACATGCCTGACTCTGGCTGCTGTTGAGCTTAGCAAAGGGGTCACCACTGCCAGCCAGCCACTGGCCAACAGCCCAGTCCCTCCTTGTTGGAGGACAGTACCTGGGATATAAAAGCATGCATGAGTGTCTACCCAGAATGATTTGTACTACTGTGAATACTCCACAGAGTTAAAAAGTAACTAACCTGGATAATATGGATTGAATTTAGCAGAGGTACCTAGAAAAGCCCTAGCCAATAAAACAGAGCAATGAGTCAAACCTGACCAAAGACCTGACATGGAAACAGTGATCTTTGGGGGATAAACATCCTTTTCACTAATCCAGTATCCTCTTTTGCCATTTACCAGATCTTTCTTGAGATAATAAGTAATAAATATATACTAATAAAATTTTGATTTTACTTTTTACCTTTTTGACTACGCTGAGTTTGTCTGGTGCATGATCAAACAGTGTGTCGAAGGCATCACGCTCTGGTTATAGGGGGGAAAGAAGAAAAATCAATACCCCTCCAACAGCCAAGTGTGGGAAGCAAGTTAAGTGACCCAAGCTTAGAGGTCTTAGACTGTCAGGTAACATAGACTTGAGCTAAAAGTTACCACCCTAATTTGGTGTCTAAAGCCCAGAGAGAACTCCCATGGAAATTTTGAAAGGGAAAAGCAACGTATGATTCACTGATCTCTCTTTTCTGCAATTTGTAATTGGTACACAAAGTATGTAGGAGAAAGAAAAATTAAAATGAATGACAAATTTTGGTTATGCTCCAATCCTAACTTAAACAATGAGCCACTGAAACGTCACCTGGTATTGGTGCACTGCAGATAACATGCTAGCTATTGTTGCATCCACTGCTCAGTGTCAAAATCAGATATTCATGTGGTTCATTTAGAATTATCCATAGTGCCCTGACTTCAGTAAAGCTTAAAACTGAGCACAAGTGTAACCTGATTCAGCAGTGTATGAAAAACAAAGCTTACATGCAGCATGAAGACTTAAGTTATCTTTAGAGCTTCAAAGCACTGTGTATCAGTGCACAGCACAGCATCTAATCCTGTACCTGTACCTAATACTGTATCTGAGAGTATCTATTCCAAAATCTACTAGATCAACTAAAGTAGTGCAACATTTCACATAGTGGAAGCTTTGAACTGACTGAAATTTTCCAAACACTGAGTTTTTTGGATGAACACTGTCATCATCATGTAAATCAAGAAAAAATTAAAATATAATCAATTCCAATTGCATTTAAAAAATCCCAAACAAACCCAAATACTTAAAAACGATGGAAAAGTGTGCGAGTTTCAAGCTGTTAAAATTTTCAGCATAGTTTTTAACAAAGTTTTTTCCTAGTTCAAATTATTTTTATTTACAGTACACATTTTAGTAGCTTCCTATTGTTAAATAAATAGATATATTTATTAACCAAATTCCTTTGGTGTCTGAAGATAAATTTATTCAGCCCCTACAGCCCCCCAATATTATTTATTTTCAGAGTTCTTTATTAATTATTAATGCAAATATTCTGCAATAGAGGAAATGGTCATGTTGTACACAGTCCCTTACAGGAGCCCACATCTCTTTGGTGAGACGCAGTGACTTAATGCTGCTAACAAAACTAAATGCAAAAGGAGAAGTCTCTCGGCAGCAACACCAAAAAAAAAAAAAGGTTTTGTTTACAATACCAGGTCTATGGTTGGTAAGGCCTAAACTTCAAATTCTAGTGAACATGGAGGAGATAAAATACTCAATATAAAGGACTTAGGGCTGACTGGACACTGAAAGCAGACAGATAATCAGAACTTTCTTAGACTTCATACTATGTAGCTTTACTTCAGTAATTTCCTTTTATTTATTTATACAGAAATTAAATGGTCGCATTATGAAGAAGCAGTAACTTCTTGCTGAGAGCTGCAAGGATTTTTATGTGAAAGCCACTAACAACAGTACAAGGAAATATTGATCTGTGCAGCATTTCTGCTATTCATTACTGAAAAATGAAAACAAATCGATGGAGACCTGTCTGAAGAGCATAAACACTACACTGGATGATCTGGTTCTTCACATCTGTGTGGAGTAAAAAAAACCTGCCCCTGCAGTATATTCCAAACCCATGGAATTGTTCCATTCATTGTCTTGATCTACTGAAGGAAAACAGACAATATTTCTATGCCTGATATAAATAAAATATTTCAGAGTCAACTTCAATACTTACCAAATCTTCCCATCATCATCCTGCAAGTCAGAGCATTCAAAAAGATTGGGTTAGTTCATGAACAATCACTTTGAAAACTAAAGACCATGGACTGAATGGGCCTTTTCCTGCACGATGCCGAGGGCAGACCAGACCAACAGTGCTTCAAGGAATGCCCCCAGCAGAGCACCAGTGATGTCAGGGTAATACAACTGAAATAAATGGAAATGCATACTTTGCATTTAATTGTGATCTCTTATGCATAACTATTTTTACGAAGAAGAGTGAAGGAACAAGTGTACTACTGCATATAGTTTCCACAATACAGTCATCAGATGTTATGCCACAGAGCTGAGGAGTGAGGCTATCTATCACTCTTTAATCTGTTTTCTCTGAAGAAAGAAAACATACACCAGATCTGGATATTATGTAAATACAACTGCCACATATAAATTATATGCACAGCCAGTGAGCTCACCAGACATATGCAGATGTTTATCAGCTGAGAATCAGGCCCTGATTTGCACAGAGGAATTTGAAAGTATTCAATGAATGCTGGATTCTGCTGATCACTGCATTTTCCACAGCTATACTTATCTCTGGGTATGCAACACATTAAACACTAAACCTCTTAATATCGTATAATATTAAATAACTTTATAAAATACATGTATAAACACTCATGCAAATCTGTAAACACCTATCTTGCTAAAAAATGTCTAAACCCCACTCTGCAGATTACCACTTGCAAACCACATCTGAAGGGGAAGACAAGCTAACTACATTGTTCAAGGGCACAGGAGAGAGGGGAGGAATTTTGGCCCACAAACCTCAGGCTGAGCTCTGATCCTACAAAAAAACACCATGAGATCTTTAATGTCCACACAAAGATGTTATGATCTCATTTTTGAGTGTTTCCATCTGAAGGATCATCCCCACTGAGCTAGCCACATGGTAGTTCATTTATCTTCATTTAGAGAACGCTGAGCCAACTCTACAGTGAGCCAACACACTGATAAATTGAAGGAGGGCTCATCTAAGTCCCTCTTAGAAGAGTTGCCTTCAGGCCACGAAAAGGAAAACCTCAGCTTTTATTTGCAGCCAAAGTGCATGTCTAGCCTTCTCCTTATAAAAAGGACTGTAAAAATATAAAGCAAAGTATTCTGTTGGAAAAACTGTAGAGAGAAAAGATTTATTTATTATTGCTGAGCTCTAGCCCAGACATCTTCTCTCCTTACAATTTAAACAGGGTATCACTTCAGTTTTGAGAGAATTGCCTTTTGTCAAACTAATTCCTCCCCAAAATATCTACATGGGCCCTTCACTTGAGAGAGGTAACAGCACAGGGCAGAAATCAGTTATGTACTGCTATCTCCAGAAGGCAAGGGGGCAAAAAAGGGCCCACATAGGTCACTTTCAGTGAACTATTCAATTAAAAGCTTCTGTAATACAGGAATGCCAAGAAGACGCTCTTCTCCCTTGTAATGTATTTCCAGAGACCAAGTTATTTCTATATAGTCAAAAAAGCACCACATCAAGGGATTTTATTAGTTTAGCAAATTTTAAGGGGGGAAGATTAAGTTGCTCTTTCATCTTTGCTAATGGTCTCACATCATGCGCCACAGACACACTCAGAAGCTAAAGTGCTTTGTGCTTACTCTGTCGTAGTTGTCAGCTCCTCTGTAACATGAGTGGTCTGAAGGAGGCCTTCACGTTTCTGGAAAGGAAGATGGAGTTAGAAACTGAGACAGCATTAGTAAAGGAGAAACTCATTAGGTGCTCTTTCAAAATCCCTGAGGAGAAAATAGGACAAAGCTTACTACATTTTGTGGAGGTAGAGGTGAAAATACGGACACAGGAGGGCTCATTCCCAGAACAGTGGCATTTATCAGCCTGACAGTCAAATGGACATTTGGGAAATGTGAGTGTATACACATATTTATATATAGGTATTTTCAGCCAACAAACTCGCTAACAATTCTCCTCCTGAGACCAGAGTCAACATCATGCCTGGAACACAACTTGAACAGAATTTGTGAGCCCTGTCCTAAATTCCCTAAAGGCATTTGTTCATGTCATGGTGTCAACCAACAATTTGACACAATCAGCAGCCTAGCTCTCCAGAGAGGTCTGGGGCTGAAATAACACAGACAGCTGCCCCCAGGCCAGGGCTCCACTGTGCCAGCAAAGCTCTCTGGGCATGAGCTCTCCTGGAACAAGCATGTCACTGAGGCCACCAGCAACCAAGGAAATGTAAGGAGCATAAAAAGTCCAACTAGTGATTTCACAACAAATAGTATTTCCCTGTTCCCGGGTTTGGTCTCCTTGGGATAATTTTCTGCATGAATAAGAAGTCTCCTACCCGACAGGGAGTTAGCATGCAGTGAGGCTCAGTTTCAAAGCAGTTTTATAACAGCTTTCTCGGCTCTGTTTGAGACACAGCCCCCTGACACAGGTGGGGTCAAATGCTTCTGAGCCTCTCCAGAGTTCTGGAGGCACAGCAAATGCTGGAAGCGCTTTACTCGAGTTTTTCTTAATATCAATGTGGGTCCCTTCCAAAACATTGGGATACAGCCTTATGCCTGAACAAAGAAATTTATTTCTTCCCTTTTCTATGCTAAAAAAGCTGACACAAAAATCTCAGGTCTCAGCAACCATCTTGAACCAGGTCTGTCAGACTAAATCATGGCGATGCTGATGATCAGGTAAGCAGGGAAACCATCCCCCCAGGCATGAGCTCCATAAACATACACCATCTCAGTATTTTTCACCAGCTGAACCTGAACCAAGAACTTATTAGGGAGAACAGCTCTGATGAGAAAGAAATACATCCTTCCCCAGGAGCAAGCTAAGAAATAAAAACTGAAATCTAAAAAGCAGCGACAACTCCTGCCCTTCCATTCCCTACTGAAGGAATGAAGGCAGCATTGCTTTCTCAAGCCATCCCCTGGGGAGCCTGGCTGAGAGCATGGTGGGAGCCGTGATCTCCCAGCACTGTGCTGTTACAGCTCCATGCCTGAGCTGGGCCCTGTGCTGGAGCTGCCAGCTGGCTGTGTCTTCACAGCCCCTCACTTCCCTATCATCACACATCTCATCCTGCTCCCCCGAGGGAGCTACGGGACCAGCGCCAGAAGCTTTGGAGAAACAAGCCAGGATGACAGCATGGATGAGGAAAGCATCTGACAGGGGAATGTTTTCTTGCAGATAACACGTTATTGTCTTTATTCCATCCCACCACATCTCTGCTTTATTAGCACAGGTTTTGGACCTTCTAGACACCACATACCTCAGGGAGAAGACCTACAAACTGTGAACAAAAACTCAGCAAGTAATGACTAGTGAATAATGCCTTTAAACACCTGATAAGAAAGAGGAATGGATGCCAACACTGACTCCCATATAGGTGGAAATGGCAGCGTTTCTACCTACTCCCCTCCAAGGCAGCTGAGCATGCTGCTCACACAGGAAGCCTAAGTCCCCTGGCCTTGCAATCCAAAAGCAAATGTCATTCTCTGATAAAACTTTGATTCCTTGTGCCGCTGCCACCAGATATTTATTCTTCATCCTGCCTTGCCTCTGACCTTTCAGTCTGCTACTCAGACTACAAGGGAATTACTGTAAAAATACCTCAGACCTCCCAGCAGCACCAAGATAAGACAGGGTGAAATTTTAAAAACGAGGCTAAGGAAAGCTAAGTGCATATGATGGCAATTCCTGAGCCCTGTAAAAATAACCAACACAGTGAGCCCGAAGAACAATTTTTAGTCTTACTTCTAAGAACATTTTTGTTTTCCTCAGTTAAGGTATTTCTTTTATCATGTGAGGTTACATTTCACATATCAAGCAGGAGAATCAGCTGGGATTCTTTGGATTTTAATTTCTTGCTGGAAGAATGCAAGAAAACCACAAAGTTTCTCTCCTCTCTGCCCTCAGTGAGGAGGCCTGGAATGACAGGCACATGCTGAGTGATACCAGTATTAGCACATGTATCATCTTCAACTCGGCACTTAGAATAGCTCTCATCAGGATCTTAACTAGAAGATCCACCCAAATCCTTACTCTGCTAGGACATTTGATAGATAATTTGGACATATATTGCCATGGTTACAATTTTTTTTATTTCACACAAAAGCCACCAAGAAAATCAGTTCAGGAGGTTGATGTTAAAAAGATTTGAAAGTAACTAGGTTTCAGGAATTCCACTCTTGAGAGGGGCTACCTCATGGTGCCCATTATTTAATAATATAAACAAAAGTTTTTCTGCTGGGTTAGTCTTGTAGTCATTCTAGGTAATACTGACAGACAAATAGGCAAAGGTTCTTCCTGCCAAGGGAGGTAAAGCAGAAAGTCCTCTCCAAAAAGCCTGTAGGTTTCTGAGTGAACTATACAGTGCAGGAGCAAAAAGGAGAGTGTATTGACCTACAGATCCAGCCACAGATCTTCCTCAGAATCTAAATTAACTATTACAAATTTAAAAAAAAATACAGCACCTTAGGAAAAATCTGTCTGTTATCTCAAGATGCTATAGCAAGGAAAGAATTTACAGGAGGGGAAAATCACAACCAGTCTGTGGAGATGTTGATAAATGCATTCCATGAAGCAGACTGCTGTCATAATACTATCTCATTTTATGTACTAGGATCCTAAAAATTAGAGAAGAAAAAGCCCACAAGACTTACATGAGCTAATAAGGTATTCTGCATTGCTCTGGGATGGGCTATGGAAATGCATACAACTTGGCTAAGCAGTGACTTGCTAAACCAGTATAACTCTCTTATTTTCATAGTGTAAGGACAGCCCTCCAGGGCAAGAAGCACCTCATGCAACTGAATGGTGCAAGGACAGCTCAACAAGGCTGATAATAATAATCCTGAGTGCCAAAGTCACCCATGAAAGTGAGACTCACTAGTTTTTAAAATTTCAGTGCGGGTGTGTTCTTGTGTTCTGGAACAATACTCCCACAACATCCTGTAAGGTTTTCTTGCTGCAGAGTCACTTCTGCAAAGCTTATGAAGAAGTCACTTAAACTGTTGATTAATCCCCTTAAATGCATATTTAAGCACGTAGAGGCACCTAAATTAAAATCTCTTGGAGCAGGCATTTTAATTGTGATCTAGTTTGACAGAACCCTAATCATCACTGAAGTTTGTTATAAGAGATCCTTTAACATAAATTGATAATTATTATAATAATGATCTTCTTAATAATAGTTTTCTTACTTTGATTAGGAACAATATTAACCTCATTACCATTTTTCTGCTTGTCATTAGTATAACAAAAGCCAAATAAAACCTATTTAAAGAAATCTATTACTAAATCAGCATGTATTTTTAGACTAGATTATGGGTGCTGAACTATAAAAATTGAATTTACCAAGCTATCAGGTGAAAGTTATTGTTGCAGAAGAAACATGTTTCTGTTTATAGTATGCCTTGCTATCCATGTAAATAAACAAAGCTGAAGAGTTGCAAGCTTCTCCTAGCAGTAGGATAGGGGGGCTGAAACAAGCCTTCTCTTGCATGGGGACAGCTGAGGTAGGCTCACAGCCAGCAGTTGCCATAACCATCTCCAGGACTCCAGGCTCTAGGTTCAAGAGCAAGAGCTTGCAGCCTCTCAAGCTTAAATTAACTCTCAGTGTACCATTGCTCTGACAGCTTCAGGCACTCCCCTGCAGACTCAGGAGTTGTTCTTTATCTCTTTCTCTCTTTATCTAGATTATGTTAGTGTTTATTTCATCCTGTCTTCAGCTCAGCTTTGTCTAGTCTCAAGATAAAGTGACTCTAGAGAACCAGATGCTTTCAGTCAGTTCTCCACAGACTTCCCTCTGCTACAGAGGTGGAAGGTCCTGAATCTTGAAGTAAAGACAAGTAAAGGGAGGCTTTACCTCTTTAACTGAGTTGTTGGTTTTTTTTACCTGACTTATCAGTACAGAAGACACCTCACTGTACTGGTCATCAGAAGATTTCTAGCATCAGGATATCAGAGGACTGTTGACAACCTTATATTTACATTTTCCTTTTCCAAGACAATAAAAGGAAATTTAAAAATAAATTAATATCATATTTATGTTCATGTACATTTATGACTAATTCACCATTTCTGAAAGAACTACAGCAGCCTGAAAACATGACATCAAGTTCAAAATCATCTCTTAAAGATAATGCATACATTTACTGTGAACCAGGGAGTATCCATCAATTACACATTTAAATCACATCCTGCACCTATAGAACATTCAGGCAGGCAGCCTGGAAAATGCCATTATGTAAACGTAAAGCAAAATGAGGCTTGCCTGATCAACCCCCATGAAACTGCATCTTGTAAGGGGATCCACATTTGCAAAACAGAGTTCGAGATAATTTTATCTTCTTTATTCTTGCAAGTAAACCTGATACTGCCTGACAGCTCTAACAGTAAATGGCAGGTACAGAAAGCCCTTCCACAGCCTGCTGCCAGCAGCTGAGCCTGCACTGCACCAACAGCACTGAGCAAGCAGCAAACAGCCACAGCACCCCCAGAGAAGCAGCTGGAAGAGCTCTGCCTGGTGTTTCAGCAGCAGTTCAAAAAAACTGGGTTCACATGCTACAGACTGTACTGCCACAGGAGCCTGGGTCAGGATAAAAGGCAAGATAAAAAACAACAGTAAGTATGAAAGCAGAGTATTTGTAGACTGAAAGGAAATGATCCCACCAAGAAGAGACAGAGAACTAGAGCAGTATCTGGGGCTGGAGGGAAGAAGTCAGGGTTCCTCGGGTCAGATCTCTTTTCCATATCTAAGGACAGCTAACAAAAACACTAGGCTGCGAAAGAAATTATAAAAGTCTATTAGCATGCCAAGGAAAACAACATGTCTAAGTCTGCAAAGTAAGTCATTGGGGAAAACCAACATCAGTAACAAGCTTCCCAGACTGGGGAGATTCTATGTTCTACGTGCTGAAACTCCTTTCTGTGCTGTTTGTGTTTCAATAGCTTTTCTACAAAAAACCCCAAACCAAACAACAAACAAACAAACAAAAAAACCCACACACAAATTACAGACACAACTTCCACTTATACAAAATCCCATCAACCATATGTTTTCAGCTTGATGGTGCAGTAGCAAATGGTGGTCCCAAACAAAAGACATTATGCTCTCGGGATCACATTTAAGCACACCAAAAGTGCACTCCCAGGACTATGACTCACAAAACAACTGGGAGAAGAAATTTCAAAATGACGAGAGATTGAGGAGCAATGGACGGGAGCAGCCCAGTACTACAAAATCAGTGAAAAATAGTGATTGTTCTGACCAATTTCTCTTACGAGTTCATACTCACCCGTACAACTACCACTTGTACAGACACATGTTCAGGCAGTCGAATGGGAGCCCTGAAATGCATTGCCAAAGCTACCAGAAGGTGAAGAATGGAAATCAGATTCTTGCCATGGATTGCTGCAGGGAACAAGAAAAACGAAGCAAATAAAAAAATACTGAGGTTGTATTTTGAACAACCAGGTCTAGGAAAAAGGCAGTGAAAAACATCTTTGGTGAACAGTCTCTTTTCTTTTTATCCTTCTTCCTCTTTTACCTGAATCAACAAGGCCTACAAATATAATTTTACAGGTAGCAAAGCCTAGATCCAACCCTCTCTTTAAGCTACGTGCCTAACTTAGGAATCCAAACACTCCAGCTCTCTCTAGTCCATGAAGACAGGCAGACTCAGTCTCTCCCCTGCCACTGTACTGGGGAATTATGCTTTTAACAGACTTCCCAAGTGTTAGCACAAGCTTTCCTGGCTGCAAGAGATGATTCCCAGTCACTATCTAGGTGAAGGCACTTCTCAAATTCCATTCTTACATTCAGATTCTAACAGGCCATGCTCAAACAGAGGGTACTTTCTGCCTAGCCTGTCAGAAGATGTCATCCTGCATCCTCCAGCAGGATGTAGGATCCTTTTACTATCACAGGGGTGGCCTGAAGGGTTGGACCACCCTCTAGAATTGGAATGACTAACATTTTTTATATCTGCAGGGACTCAAATTCAGGAAGCTAGCAAATAACTTCCTAGTGAAAGCATATCCTTAAAGGAACAAATCACTTCAATAATTTCATAGCCATGTATGTCTGTCCTTAAACAAAGTCCACAGAAGGTACCAGTTAGAATCCTTGTATGGATGTAGGAACACCCACTACACAAATAATTCTAAAAATCACATTGAATCACAGACAATACGATCAACCTACTGATTATCATACCCTCCTTGCCTGTGAAGCTGAGACAGAAAGCACAACAGAGTTCTTACAGTCAACGTTCCACTTGATTGTCCAGCCATGGGGTCGCAGCAAATCGTGGACAGCTTCCAGGACTGTCTGCAACTTTTGTTTCTGACCAATTTCAGATTGCGTCACTTCTGCCACGTTCAGTTTACGGTCAGCCAATTTTTCTGCATTTGAGAGAAAGAGAACAACAAAAAGAACAGATAAAATCAGATTTAACAAGGGCCTGGGTAAAATAACGAGCACAGAGCAGTGGGCAGTGCTGGACTCTGTTCGGAATTTTCCGAGAATGATTTTCCTCAGAAAGCAAAATACCTGAAAGCAAAGCTTTTGTCAAAGTGTGTGTCAATTCCTATGAAACCTGAAATAGAAAATTTGTAATGTCTAGAAGAACATGTTTATCCACCAGGTGTCAAAATATACACAACAACTTTCAGATAGGCACCAAGTTATTACTAACATCTATTGTACCTGCTATTTTCTTTCACTGCTGAAAAGCATTTGGCACAATACAGTCTTCACTACACACAGACTCTGCACAAGTTTAATGGATTTTTCTAATAAATTAATTTAGCACAAAAAAAAGGAAAACATTGTGTAGGCACTTTCTTAAGCTTGATAAGCTTTATTACAGGCTAGCTGAAAGTACAAATTTAAGCTTAAGCAAATTATGTCTTCTGAGACCATCAAGCCATATGACCCTGAATGCTCCCAGGAAGGGGAAAATGTGTTTATAAACACCTAAGCACTTTCTAAATGTCTGCAGGCCTGAGGCTGGAACCAAGGCCTACAGAGAAAGCAGTGATACCTAACGACATGTGGCTACAGTGATATACACTATTATCTGCTGAAAGAGTAGTGTCTGTATGTTAAGTATTCATAAAAATACTCCCCAGCTAAAAGTAACTCTGCACTCCCACTCCCCACACCATGTCTGGAGGGTCCCAGCTGTAGTTTAATCAATCAGTGTCAAAAGCATTCTTGTTTTATTCTTCAAGTCATTTTTTAGGAGTTTTAATTGCACACAAAGGTTAAAATCGGTTGTGAACCAATTTTAAAAGCTTGTGAAGAATCACCAAATGCTGCAGACCTGTTATTTAAGGGGCAGGTCCAGAAAATTCAGTAAGCAGCATCCTTTAACACCAGTGGAATTAGCTCTACTAGGTCCTCTTGTCCCACTCTGACACATGCATCCCACATCCCAGCCCACTCTTGAAAACACATCATAAGTAAACTGAGAACAGTCTGAAAATCTGCTAGTGGAAACTGTGTGGATTTACAATAGCACTTGCAACTCCAAGGCTCTTTCTTTGCTAAAAGCACCTCCATAAATCACTGCACCACCAAAACATTTTTTTCATTGTGCTTCTTGCATGAATACACATATTGCTAAGATTTAAGAGGGCTGCAGAATCACAGTTTCTTAGCTGAGTATATCCTTTCATGAAACATTTGCACGCAAGTGCACATTATGTGTATGTGCCTGCTGCCACACATTCTCTTATTCTCACTTTTTCCCCTAGGAGTCATTCTATCAGGACCTGAAAAAAGCTCTCAGCCCAAAAGCTTAAAAATTTTGGACCACACGGCTTCTGCTTGGTACCCCACTGTAAACACAAATCTCTTCACCTTTTTTCTGCCACATATTTCACCATCTGGACTCTACTAAGTCTATGAAACAAATACCTAGGAACCTTGACTTCCTTGCCTTTCTGCAGACTGCATGAGAAGAACAGATGGAGAAGCTGACACACTATCTCTGGTGAGATGGTGAGTTACTGCACAGACCTGCTGCTAACTGCAGATTTGGAAAACAACAACTTTGAGCCCCTTGAGTCTTTGGGGCTGCCTCCTCTTGTGTGAACTTACCTAGCAGCTTTTGCAGCACCTGCCCATCATAGAGGTCCTCTTCAAGCTGTTTGACAATGATTCTCTCCTCCACCAGCACATCATTAATCCAGTCAATTAGAACCTGAAAGTACAAAAAAAGCAGGGAAATGTCTAAAAACCACTGAAATATTCCTTTCATTGAAGGTAGTAACCAGCAATATAAATCAAAGCAAGAGTAACCAAGCTTATGTATTTCAAATTTACAGAGAAATAAAGGACAAAGAGATGCTTTTGCTCTATTGCTTTTTAATTTAGCTATTGCAGCATGGCAATTTTAGTGACCTCTATTTTCCCTCGTTAAAATATCTCCTTATTGGACCAATTCTAAAGCAAGTAGCAACTGCAACTCTACAACAATAACCTTTGCTAGTTTATCTGTTCTACACAACTCAAACTCATGTCTTATCTATTTTATGTGAGCAGCAGACTTGCCAATAGAGGACCATAGTCCTATTCTCACACCATGATCACTACCCTGAATAGGTATGAGTGAAGCACCAGAAAGAAGAGCTTCAGAGGGGAAAGGTGAACATTCCTACTACGAAGAGATAAACAGATCCACTGTCTAGATCCCTGCCATTAGCAACAGAACAAGATATTTTATCTTAAAGTATTGCAGAATACAGAAGCCTGGAATTAAAATTTTGGTCAAATGGACCTGATAGCCATTCTAAAACATGTGCAGTAGTCCCCATATACAGACTACAGTAACTATAAAAAACATTCAATCACCTGCAAAACAGGAATGAACATAAAGAACCTTTAAAAAGAAAAGGAACTGAGTTAAGTTTTCCAGGTGCCAAAGACAATAATTGCCAAACAGTTACAGGAAAAACAGCCTTGACTGTTTGAAGTTGCTAGTAGTGCTTTCCTACAATTTATAACTTGGAAAATTAAATGACTTTGTCAAAAATAGTATCATTCTCTGTGAAGAGCTGGAATGCTAAACCCTGCTAAATGGTGGACTATAAGAGGAAAAGAGTATTGCCAACCACAGACATGTAAAATCCATTAACTAGAGCTAAATAAAGCAATGAGCCTCATTTAAAAATTCTGCATTTTTATTTGCTTCATATAAACTTACAGATTTTTTAAATTCACTTTCTGATTAGATCCTATTCCACCTCTTTTCATCAGTCATGATGGCTAAAAAAGATTTATGGTTTTAACACACAAGAGATTGTGAAACAAAAGAAAATAAACAAAACATAGACAGGCTTGCACTGGAAAACACCTACCTTGGCAATCCTTGGAAACATGTACATTTGAATAAATTGATCACAGGGACATTTAAGTAACTCAGTCTGGTTACTGATGTTCATTGACTCCAGAAACCTCAACTGAGTTTTGCTAGGCTCAGCATCCACAAAGTTAACAATCCAAACACGAAATACTAATTCTTCACGTACCTCTATTCTGTATCTATAGTACTTCCAAAGCATACTGAAAATGTGCAGGGCTAAAACTCAGCTCTAAAAATAACGTGAGAGCGGATTTAAGGTGGAGGATATGTCAAGCAGTCAGTTGATGGAAAACAAAAATCCACATTGATGCTCATGTACATAAATCATTTCTGCCCTCTAAGCTGCCCAGAGGGATGAAAAATCTCAAAAATTACTCGTTTAAAGAACTCTCTTTCAAAATTAAGATTTTCTGGTAAGTTGTTCACTAGCCAATATCAGCAACTTGTATCAAAAGTAGTCTTCTCTAGAGCAGCTAGAGCAGGAAAGGGGAGATGACATTTGAAGGCAGATGTAAGTACACAAGAATGTGCTCTGTCACCAGTATTGTTGCCCCACAGCTCCCCTGTGACCTTGTAGAAACTTATCTATCATTTGGGCCATCCCCTCTATCAGATGGCTTCCACTGTGTAGTTACAGCTAACACCACTGTTCCAATACATGCTACCAAGTTGTTCCACACTATAACATCCACATAAATAATGTTTGTTGGACAGGAGGATCATCCAGTTTCTCCCTCCTCCTGTCTCATGCCCTCCTCTTGCAACACCCTCAAGGTTTGCATGGCCCATGAATTGGCAACCACATTTCTGCTTGAGCAGCCCAGCCTGCTGCCACATGGGCCACCCCTGGCACTTGGGGTCCTGGATCAAAAGGACTGTGACACCCTGGCAGGCGTGGTCATGCTCTCACTTTGGCTGTGGTCACAGGAGCCAAGCTGGGAAGTCTGTCTCTTGACAGTCTTCCTCCAACAGGGCCTGGAAACCATCTTTCTTCTGTGTCAGACAGTCTGATAGATGTAGCATGCACGGACAGAAAAAAATGTTGAGATAATTGCTCTCCCAGCATTTCACCCTATAGCTGACATTTCACCCTACAGGTGTCTCAGAACACCTCCTCAGCAGCCTCTGGATCAGGGAAGCTTTCCCAGCCCAGTCCTTCTATTCTAGTTTTAAAGCAAAGGTTTTAAACAGTCATAACATGTCAGCTGTCACAGATCATGAAATCTTTGGATTGCCTGTGAAAACCCCAAGCAAAATTAGCTCAAAGCTTAAAGCCAGCAAGAGTTAAATGCAAGAAGATGCAGCCTAAATAAAACACCAGAGCTCTGTTCTGCAGGTGGGGAACCAGGACCTCATTTGGAGAGAAACTCCAATTGCCTATTACCTGTTACAATGTTTTACAGGGAATAGAAGGGCATTTATGGTAAAGGACTGAAGAGAGGTATTAGACAAGTTAACAAAGGATTAACACAGCTGGAAGACAATGAGAAGAGTGATACCATCTTCCACCTCAGAAATGTTCACCAGCCATACAGAAAAGTGAGTTCACACCAAGAAGATACCTTCCTGTCACAGATCATCCAGAAAGAGATTTCCAAAGCCTGTCAGTAAGGGGACTGATGAATTCCGAAACAAGTTTGACACACATAGACACCAACAGAAAAATAACAGAAGAAATCTAAGTCAGAAGATTTAAGTCCTCCATTAGATCTACAGAGCAGACTTTCAGAAATTATCTGAAGTTCAGCTGAAATTATCCTCTATCAATGAGATCCCACTACAGTTCCTGTAGGAAGAGGCCAGATTTCCAAAAGATCTCAGAAGCTTTAGAAAAGGAAGACTTAGGATACTAAATTATTTGAAACCATTCACAGCTATTTTATTTTGTCTGCTCTGTGCTGAATGGCATTTAAGTCAGAATCTAGAAAACGCCAGCGAATCAAAAAAAGAATATTCATAAGTACCTTCTAATGTAGGAGCCAACATGCCACTTCCAAGAGCATAGGTACACAGGAATCACAAAGTGGCTTTGGGTACAGGGTATTAAAACCAGAAATTAATTACACTACATGCTAGCTAAACATTTCAGAGAAATTTAGCATGGAAAAACTGTTGCCAGAAATTACATAAAAGAGATTCAAATTAAACAAGATCTGGCCATAGTTACTTTATTATTTTAATAGTTCAGAAAGAAAAATATCCCAATGACTATTCTAACTTCTTTAGTATTCAGACTACAGCTATTTACAACTTCAGCTCTGCTAGAAAAAATGAATTTGAAATTTAAGAAAAAATTTTAAGAAAAAACCATCCAAGCGTTTGGTTTTGGTTTTTTTTAACACTCCTTGAAGACTAGCAAGTGCTGTTACTAAAAAACAACAAACAAATCCCCAAAATCTGCTGTCCCACCTTCTGATTTCCTGATTGTGTCTTAAGTAGGAGCCTGGAAAACTCTGCACAGAATTTTCTTTTTAGACCTCTACCAGAGAAATAAAACTTCATAGCAGGAATACTTTCAGACTCTGCTCATGGAAAGTCAGTTCTCCACTTTATAGCTGCTCCTTCACACAAAGACAGAAAATACTCAATAACGTAAATGTCTAAAAATTTAAACGTCTTGATACAGTCACAAAGTACTTGGTGGGGAGCAAACAGAAGGCACAGACAGCAAGATTTTCCTGTGCATGAAAAAATGCTCAACTCCAATCTATCTCTCTAGTCTCACACTTCTCTACCCATTCCTTCATTTCTCTATCTGCACTTCATAGATCTGCAGTTCAATATTGCTAGGGATACATTTACTGTTTTAAATAATGAGTGTAAGAAAAACACCACAGGACTGAGGAACTGCAAGGGCTGTTCTCCCAGTGTCAGCCCTAACACTGTGCCTCTCCATACACAAACAAGGGCTGATGAAGCCACCACAAGATCCCACATGTAGCTGATGATCTTCAATGAACCTAAAACTCATCTGGTTCAGTGTGTGGAGACTCCAAAACCAGCATGCAAGTACATGGAAATGTTTGATACATCACTTAACTTGTCACACGTGCACAAAAATATGCTTTTCTATAGTCTATAGTATTTGGCATTAGCAGCACAATTTTAAAACTTCAATACACAGTCCCCCTGTCCTCCATGCATATCAATACTGACATAAAACATGTCTGAACTGAACTGTGTCAAATGCCCAGACACATGCGTTTGTAGTTGTTAAACTTCCAGCAGTGCTTTAAGTTTTGACACCTCCATTCATCATATCATTTTTAGGACAAATTCATGTCTGGTTAAATGAGCCATGTTGCGTTACTAAACACTGGGCTGACAACTGCAATTCTGCATGAAGCAGATAGCTGAAACAATATAGAAGGAAAAATGAGATTCTCTGGCTCATTTATTTTTTTAGTTCATGCAAGATGGATTTCTACATCAAACTTTACTAGCGCAGCAAAGTGTTTTTGTTCTGCAGGCTGGCTGCTCCCATGGTGGTGAGACACATTCAGAGTTCATCTGCAAAGTTCAAGGGCATAAGGACCCCACGGTCCCTGCCACACAGTAATGAATAAAATGAAAAACAAGACAAAATACATGAACACATCTGGTACAATGGGAAAACAGGAAGCCCAGGAAAGAAATAAAACCCTTATTTCAATGACCCTTTTCCCTGAAATTCTAGGAGCATTAGGAAACAAGAGAGTAAAGCTATGAAAACTTAACTGGCTTCAGATTTGAGCATGGAAATTAATATGAAAAATTAATATCCAGGACTGGAAACTGTTGACTAAGCATAAAGCATTGGCAGCCTGTAAACAAAGACAAGGCTGTTTGTTTTCAGAAGTAGACCACAGAGAATTTAGGAAGCATGGTTTAATCTTGTCACATGTGAAACGTTATGAAAAGGACAGCAGCTTCATTTTTATTTTCTCTGCTCCACAGTGAATTTTTAAAAAGCCATAAAATTAGACAAAGGAAAAGGTGATCATTTCTAGGGCAGGTAATGATTTACTACAAATGAGAATATTTACTCATTTCAGGCAGTACCTACAGTAGCAGTGTTTGTATTCCTGTGAAATTCAGATGAGGCTCTAAAGGCCAAAAGTTGTTGCAGTATCAGTCACTCTTACAGAAATCTTTGCAGGGAGGGAAAGCATCTTGCAACTGTGACTTGCTGCCTTTTGTCAAGGTAAGGCCCTTTCAGACAGGACCAAATTCTTGCAAGCTGTTTTTTTGATTCAATTAGTACAAGCTCTTCTTCAGACTTTTCCTATCAAAACAAACGAGAATATTCTAGGAAATCTGCCACTTATGTGAAATGTCAAAGTATCTGTTCAAAGCCTCCAACTCAATTCCTACAGCCCAGTAACTCTAATTATGTTTATATATCTGAAACAGAAGGGGGAACCTTCCACCTTTACACTCAATATACAAAGAAACATATATGAACAACAAGGAAATCACACCAAGATCAGCTTCCTTTGGTTTGGGTTTGTTGTTGGTTTTTTTTGAGGGGGGGAGGTTTGGGATGATGGTTTTGTTTTTTTTTACAGTAGTTAAAAGAGAACTAGAAGAACCCTCAAAACCTCCTTACAAATAGAGACATAGACCAATATATTAATGGAAACTAAATTTTAAACAGAATCACACTAATACATAGACTAGACACCCGGACCTGAAGAACACAATAAAAACCAATGTATCACAGAATACCTCTATATCTGATCATAAAACTTGTAACTCAAACACTTCAAGCTAGTTGTGCATTTGTTAAATATTGGACAATGAAAAGAAGCTCACACATTTCAGACACTAGACATGAAAGTACTTTGTGAAGAGATTATTTATACAAACATACAAATAAAAAGATAACTCATCTCTCTTTCCTTGGGAAAGAGAGCTTTGTGTCCATTGAGCTATGTATCAAAGTGTGTTTCATTAGACATAGAGTAAATGAAGAAAAAAAAGCTGTTGGCCACAGAAGAAACTTAGATGAAGACTTCATTTTGACAAATTTTGGCAAAGTTTTTTTAAAATGCTGTCAATGATGATAACAAACAACACTTTGAAACATAATTCTAGTCCCTGATGATGTTCATATGTGCAAGAGGACTTAAAGCAGGTATTTTAGCATCCATAACTAAGCAGTCTTCAATAAGGGGATGAACCGTATATTTGCTATAGTAAGACTGAGGAATGAGGCTTTCTGCTGGTCTCTCCGTGTTACCACAATGCTATACAATCTGTCCCTCCAGAGTTACAACAGCCCTGTCAAAATCACTTCCAAACACTCCCATGAGTCTGCACCAATCAATTCACTATGCACGTAATTCCTACAGCATGAGGCAAGCAGAAATTAAAACAACATTTTGTGGAGACAAAGAGATATTGAAGCAGTGTCAGCAATAGATATCTCTGCTGTTTCTTTGCACTGAGATCCATTTATCCAACTGCATGTGACTTACAGAACAGAAATACTCAAAATCAGTGATGGCAAACCATTGGCATGTCTAATGCTGGTGCTGAAAGAGATTTGGGCTGGCACCAAGGGAACAAAGTCACACTGCCAAATTTCAAGAGGCATGAGGCTCTATTTCTGCTATCGAAACATTCCTCTCAGATGGGAAAAGAGAGAGTACCACTTGAACTAGAATAACTTTCATCTATTCAACTCCTTACTCCTTGCTAGTTCTTGCTAAATGGAGAAGGCAGTCTTTTCTGCTAGCTGCTTGCTGTATAGCACTTGGCATGGTTGATTCTCATCCAGCACTAGGGCTCTTGGAAAATGTCATTAACCATTGCAGAACAGAAAACAAGGAATAAATTCCTCTTTTTTTTTTTTTTTTTGCATTCTCCAAATTCTGTGGCATAAAATAGATTTTGACAACATAATTCAAAACTCTCACTGCCTTCCAGATTCAAACCAACACAGTGTTGAATATTTCTCTAGTGAAGTCTCTCTTAGACTTCTGTCTTTAGAATCTCTGAAAACTGCTGAGAGGTACTCAAATGATTAGTAATTACCTAAATTATATAATTTTCAAGTAGGTACTCTACAGGTCACATCTCTCCTTTGAGGATGATCCCCAGCAAACAATCTCCAGTCGCATGCTGCACCCCACACCAGCTGCTCTAGCTTAATTGGTAATACATTTTCTCTTCATGCAAGTGTAAACTTGCACAGTGAACCAGAACCTGATTCTGCAAGGTGCTCTATGCACTCAGGTACATTCTGAAGTGCTGCTCTACCCTTGATATTCATTCCTTCTAAAATTTTTCAGATTTGTTAACTAAAAAATACAACCTTGACAGACCATGACATTTAAGGAAGACTCACCAACTCCCATTAAACAGCAAAATTCCCAGTTTAAAAGCAATTATTATCTCAATATCAAATCTCCTACATCACAGAGTGCATCTGGTTCCTTCCCTGCAACAACTATGAATTCAGCTGAATTATTCAAGATCATAATGCTGCTCCACTAGCAAGGAAACCACAGTACCTTTTGAAAGAATGGTGAAAGACCACTGTACCTCTGAGAGAATTAATGGATCTGGGTTCTAACAAAGAAAGAATGTGCAAATTCACTTCATTTAAAACTACAAAGTATTCCAGGTGAATCAGAATAACAAATACGTTTGAGCACAGCTCCTCACTAAACTCAGTGTGATGTGGTTTTGTAATCCTAAATAGGTTACTGATTTGTTAAAAGCAGACCACTGGGCTTGTTTTAAAGATGCACCATATGAGCAGTTTGCTGAGGTATCTGGTGAAACGTGTGCAGCCAGGTGCACACCTGAAACGAATGTGCCACAGCTCCACCCCCTATTTGGAGACAGTATACACTATCCAAAGTTTTCAGATTCACACAGCTGCGTTGTTATTTCTAAAAGAAGAATTTCTAAAAATTAATTTTAAAATAATAAAGAGGCAGTGTAGTGGGAGGTTTAACACGAGCACAAATGCCGTTTGGAAAGAAATCACATTTGTTCAGAATTCCTTTCGCTCCCTACTCAAGCTTTCTCTGTTGACCTCAACAACTTGCAGCATAGAAAAGGTTGTCCTAAACCCTAACCCCTCAAAGATCAAACACTTCATCAGGAGCATTGCTGAGGCAGAAAGCTGCACCTCACATCATCATCTGGGAATACTATTATCAACACCCTGGACAGGTGTGTCCAGCAATAATACAAATTCAGGACAGTCTGGTCCCTGCCCTAGCACACAGGAAAACTGAGAACTTTCCTTCTTTGAAAAAAAAACTCCAAACAACAGAATATAGGACAAAAAAAATCCCAGTTACAACTTTCCTATAACACTAGAGGTCTCCTCACTGTCCTCTGTCATGCCCTTGCTTATTCTGTGCTACTCTTTCATCTCCTGAAATCTCACTAATACATACCAAAGCATCTTTCCTGTTTTCATAGACAGAAAGAGCCCACTTTTACATGCAGGGACCCCAGGTAGAGTCAAGGTAAGCACTGATCCTCACTGTGATAATCAAAATTATATAAATGGACAACAAAGCCTCACTCTGTAAGTACCATGAGCACTCTGACATTCAGCCTTTTTATGTTTCTCTCATTGCTTTTAACCTTACCTTGTTGATTAACTCAATTTTCACAGATATACTTCAGCAACAAGATGTACTCCTCAACTGTATCTTGATAATCAGCTTGTAAGTGACCCCAGCTCACTACTTAAATCAAAGAAGGACAAAATAGTGATCTCCTACCTTGATCAGTTCTTTGAACTTGGGGTCTTCTTTTGAGTTAGGATCAATCATAGTGCGTTCCTCGTTCTCTTCTGTCCAAGTAAAATGAGAAACTTTAGTGAGATCCACTTCAAATGTACACTCTTGAAATACTGCAACAATTCCTAATCATGAAGTGGCCTGTCAGCTGATCAAGAAATGACAGTGCCTAGTCATCATCTTAGCAAGGGGATATCCAATGATCAAAGAATTAGGCGTTTTTAGAGACACACCGAAAGATAACAGCCCTAACTTCCCTAAAAAAGGATTGTTCCCATTGACCTCCAACTTAAACCCCACAGAATGCATCAGGGAGATCACTGTCCTCTACACTCTTATACTAATATGCCAAAAAGTATACTCAACTACTTCTTTCCCTCTCCGCAATTTGCACTTAACTTCTCTTTGAAAACATGTGTTCCAAATTATACCATCTTGAATAGTATAGCAAGCTTATGGCACTGCATTCAGTGCAATTGCAGAGGCTTGGGCTGAGAGCTTGTGCCTTGTTCCCTGGTTCTCTGAAACTTGCCCACTCACGTGGCCCTGTGTACCTGAATTCCTTACCTCCGGAGAATGAAAGTTATCCCAATTTACATCATTTATATTTGTGCACAGGGAAAGAATACAAAATACATTTCTCAGGAGTCGTCTTCTATTTATGTTGCTACTGTGGGATGCAGAGATGTGAGAAATGTTCTCCAACAACCAGTAAGACAACGACAAGAGGCATGAATGTAAAGACTGATTTTTAGAAGGGGTTATTTGATACAGAAATGTTGGTAGCAGAATCAACTTGAGCTCAGTAAGGCTAACAACCAAACAATCTTTGGGAGAATTATCTTCATAACAGCATATATGAATACATGCACCATGTGCTTGTTTATGTTTCCATGGACATGGACACCAATATTTAGAAAGCAGTTGGAGCAAGTCTCATATTTTCAATTATGGTGCTTGCTTTCAAGTTGCAGACCTCTTCTTGCACCCTTCATTTTAGGTCCTTTAGTAGTGAAGTGGTAGCTGTGATCTAGGTTACAGATCGGTTCCTTTAAGAAGAGAGCAAAAATAAGACCCTTCTCTCTGAACATACTTGACAAATTTCTACAAACCTAGGAAAAAACATGAATTCTTTGGCTGCTTTCTCCCCTGCCCCCCCAGTTCCTTTACTTCCTTATTACTCCTTGGGATGAGTCAGGCAGTCTAGTCTCAAGGAAGTGACACCCACTACACACCCAAAATACTGCTAACTGAAACCTTGAGCAAGACTTGACCCATAATGCTGTATGATTCACCACAGAACTTTTAAGGTTCAACACACTTCTAATGGTTTTGCATGAGCCTTCAGGAATGGTCCTGCACCTTCTGTAGTCATACACACCTTTAGTGGTACCCAGAAGAAACTGCTGGAGACATAGCTGATTTGTACATATACACAGAGCAATCAACACTTCACCCACATCTCAGAAGAATAGCACTTTGCATTTCCTACTACACTTCTAATCAGAGAATCTCAAGGACTAACACTTTTTTATTTTTAGTTCCCTGTTTTATTACCTATCACCATGACAGCTTGCTTCACTTAATTCCATAGATTAAGAGACATAAGGCCAGGAAACAAAAAGCTGTTTTATTCCAACAAGTTTTAAACACTTTTCTTTTTCTAGATTAAATTATACTGTTGCTCTTGTAGGGACTCAGAAAGGGTGGGGAACAGAGAGAACAGGAATTTCTATCCTAATCACCTTTACTTATAATTTTTAGCAGCATAAATGCTTATCTGTTCATTCAGTATCGGGTACCATTTTGCTGTACTGTAACTTGAAAAGTGGAAGGAGGAAAAACATGGAAGGACAAACATAACATCCACTAGTCAACAACAGTCAGTATGAATGTTGGGAAGAGGCAGCCCAAGGGTTCTATAGGACACAACCCTCTGCTACAGACTCTCTGTAGGTTGGTCCTTTTGTACTTCAGATACTTTCCCTATCTACCTGTCTGTCTGTCTATAAGATACCACTTCCTTACCAGGGAAGGATGTCCATGAGGACAGAAAAAGACTGAGATCCACATGGCAAGTGGTAATGGAACTGAAGTAACCATTAAACAGATCTATTCAGCAGTATTTTCCATCTAATTCTCTGCAAATCTCTCCTTCTATTTGCTTTGAGTGTGATCACAGAAGAACTCAAGTTCTCTGCCAATTTATTGAACAAGTCAATTTTCCCAGAGACTACCTCGTTTAAGTGCATCTACCTCGGTGGCACTGCTCTTTAAGTGCCATTTTAGTCCTTCTAATTTCACAGGATGGACCTCTGGGAAGAGCAAGTACAGTTCTGCTCCTTTTCTGGCCACACTGTCAGCCCAGAGAACCCAGGCAGAAGTGTTGCACTCCAGCTGGCAGGGCAGGGGGACACAACAATTCTCAGTTCTCACGCTCAGTTCTCTTAAGTTTTAACTGAATAATCTACATTGAACAGTAAAGCAAGGGCCATGCAGGTCACAGTGGCCACCTTCATAAGTAATTGCCTAGTTGAGGTCTGTAACTTGAATACTTTACCTAATAGTGTGTCTTCTGGATGGATGTCCATGGCACTTGGGTTCATTGGTGCATTGATAGCATTTTTACCTTCTTCTTGGAGATCACTCACTGAAGAGAGAGAAAAAAAAACCATAAGAGTGTAATAAATGCAAAGTTTGCAGATATGTAGGGTTGCTGAGGTGGGTATCCATAATTAGAGAAAACATCTGGTAGCTCCATTTCAAAATGGGCCTATGGTTTATGGAATCAAGAACTGCAGCCACAGTGGAAAATAAAATAGAAATAACATCCTTTTATAGGTTCTTATTAAACTGAACGACCACATTACTGGCTGAAAATATTTTGCAAGAAATCCAATTGTGTAGTAAGAGCAATCTCTGAGTGCTTGTTTCCCCAGAAGGAAGGGGTGTGAGCCTTGTCTGCAGGACAGTGCAGACCTAGAGCAGACAGACAGCATGACCACCACTCATCACCTTTTCCAGCTGCAAAACACAATGAAGTGCAACTTGCTACTGGATTCATTAAGGGCCTCAGAGAATCCCAGGGAGACCTGCCAAATAAAGATGAAAATGTATTTCATTCTAGCATTGTTACTGACTAAAAACAAATGTAGCACAATCTGGTGAGCACAAATCTGGAATCTGTCATTTCAAGCTCTTATCCCAAACATACAGCTCTTGTTTGGAAAAGTCAGTAAAGTACCTTTTACGAATAAAATTGATAGTAAATTACTTTCCCACATCCTGCCACACAGAAGAACTGAACTTGGGAAGAAGTACTGAATAATTGTTTAGTTTATTGACAGAGCTTTACAGTAAGGAACGGGATACAAAGACATGGTAATAACCCCTCCTTTTCAGTGACAGTTCTGTATTAGCATTGGGTAAGATCACTTGTGGCAGCATTTGTGGTATTGCAATTTCTCTGGGAGAGGCCCAAGTCCCATACTCTTTTTAAGGGAAAAACAAGGATTTCCAAATAAGTAAGGTCTGCAAGACAAACTTCTCTGGAGAGATAAAAGAATGAACAGTTAACTAATAGTCACTGTATCCCAACAAGGACTTCTTTCAAGGCAGTCACTATTCCTCTTTCCAATTGAAAAATCAAACCACAAGCTAATCATTTGCATGCAGTCTGCATGCAGTCCTCTACCCATGCTTGCTTTTTTCCTGCTCAATAGAAAGGGAAAACACAGTGATCCTACTGCCCCAGAGGTGGAGAGAGAAGAATATACTACAACCCCTACTCCTTCTTTCACGGATACTTTAAAAGAAGATTCTTAAAACAAGTGACCACATTTCTTAATTGCAATTCCAAGATGTTGGCTAACTCTGGTTCACAGCATGATACTGAACATGACTAAAATCCTCAATTATGAAATTGTGTTCTTATGTTCTGCAAGCAACAAAAGCCAGTCCCATATTTTTGAGACTTTATGGCTTATGTTAGAGTGTCTGGTTAGAGCTAACACAGCACAAAGCCTGCAGGGAAGGGGCTCTGCCAGCAAGAAGCAGGGCTTGCTTTCTCTTGCTTTCTGTATTGTGTACCCTCTAAAAAGGGAAGAAAACAAAAAAGCATTCTCGACTGCGGGTAGAATACAAACAGAATGCAAACAGATTTAACCTAATGAATAAATGCCTTTATTAAAGAAACTGTTCATTATCCCTTCTCTGCATTCATTCTCATTTTTTTGGGAACTTCTCCAGATCAAAGACAGAGAGCAAAGAGGCCTCACAGAAGAAACCAAAGCAGCTCTCACAGCATGGCTTTTCTGGCACTGTCTGCATTATGCCTAACTAGAGCTTTCTCGCCCAAGCAGCTCCTACACTGTGATGCCAACAGGAATACAGCCACCAGGAGGCATAAGAAAAACCGTGTGGAAACTGGAGAGTACACATTAAGATTTTAAAAACCCTTCTAGGACAATAAATAACCAAATTCCACTTAAACCACACTCTGGTTTAAAGTACCAGCCTTCTTCCTAGATGTAACTCTTTCCATTATTAGAGCACAGCGGCCTTTCTGAGAATGCCAAGCATTCAATAAGGTCAGGACATCGTTGTTCCTAATGCCCTGCAAATGGAGAAGAGAGCTGCGAAGTCCTCAGAGCTGTCAATACATGGTACTGTCTTCAGTGGATGCTATGTAAACAAAATACTGCATAGATTTCAAGCCAGAACACTTCTAAATGCAGCTAAACTGGTTTTATTCCTAAAAGTTTAATTAGATTGTACACTTATCTCTTAAATATAAAAATAATTACACTCTTCCTAATGCAAAAACCTTGTTTCTGAGCAATTTACTGAATTGAAAGAGAATGTTAACATGGAATTGTGTATTAAGCCCCTCCCTCACAAGATGAAGAACCACATAAAACCCTTCCACTTGCCTTCAGATCCCGTGTGGCTGGGCTAGGTCCACAGCACCAAAACATCCTCATCTACGGCTACTGGCAAAGCACAGCTACGCCAGCAGAAAGCCTCCCAGAGCCTGCTGCCCAGGGAGAGCCCTGCTTACAGAGAGCCCAAACACCAGGTCCTAGGCAGCTCAGGAAAAGATTCTTGCTGCAAACATAATCTTTCCTACCTCCTTTTTTGCGCCTTTTGCACAGCAGCCCTGCCATCCCGGCCCAAGCACAGGTACCAGATTAACAGCACAGGCGTCTGAATGCTGAAGGAAGGAGAGCAACTGGATAAGGGGCTGCAACCTCGGGACTGCCAAACCTATGTTAATTTGGGCACGGTGACACAGGAGGAGGCACAAAGATAGCCTCCCAGCTGCTAGATGGGGGTGGGGGCCGGGACAGAGGACACTGCACTTGGCTGTGGACTCACAGCCAGGAATCTCTCCCTATTCTTGCTGTCTCTAGAGATGGCCAAGTGCATCCCTTGGTCGGCTGCTGGCCACCGAAGAGCAGGCACCTCAAAGATCATAGAATCATAGAATTGTCTGGGTGGAAAGGGACCTCAGAGATCATCAAGTCCAACTCTTGATCCACTACCCCTGCGGTTACCAGACCACGGCACTGAGTGCCACATCCAGTCTCTTTTTAAATGTCTCCAGGGACGGAGAATCCACTACTTCCCTGGGCAGCCCATTCCAATGTCTGATCACCCTCTCGGTGAAGAAATTCTTTCTAATATCCAACCCAAACTTCCCCCAGCACAACTTGAGACCATGTCCTCTTGTCTTGCTGGTAGATGCCTGGGAAAAAAGACCAGGTGGGGGGAGCCCCAACCTGGCTCCAGCCTCCTTTCAGGTAGTTGTAGAGAATGATGAGGTCTCCCCTGAGCCTCCTCTTCTCCAGGCTGAACAGCCCCAGCTCCCTCAGCCTCTCCTCATAGGGTCTGTGCTCGAGTCCCTTCACCAGCCTGGCTGCCCTCCTTTGGACCTGCTCCAGGACCTCGATATCCTTCCTGAACTGAGGGGCCCAGATGGTGTTTTCTCTGCAAGGAGCTTCCTGAGAAAGCCATCTCCACTCTCTATCCAAAGCAGTCGGGTTGCCCACCTGGAAAAGCTTGCTCCAGGAACACACGTGTTTGCAGGTCAACAGCTAGCATGCAGAGAACAAATTGTGCTCAGGAACATAAATTTGCCAGGGTACTCCCAACACCTTCTGTACTCCAGAACCCTTTCATGCTACGGTTGAACAAATGCTGAGGACTTTTTCCCTGCTTGCTCTACCAATATTCACTTAGCACTACTAAGGAAAGAAACAGAAGCAGAAAAAATTAACTGAATCACAAGAATAGAAAAAACTGAGAACCCCTCAAATGGGCAAGTGAAGGCAGTTAAAAATAATAGGACAGAGCAACAGGTACATTTCTGAGAAGAACCTAACTGCAAATTTACAACTAAGAATGGCTTTCAGCCCACGCTTTCACAAACCCAAAGGTACTGTAAAAGATTATGGATATTAAATCATTGGTAAACGCCAAGCACCTTGAATCCCTACCAGCAACAGTGGTTTTGCTGTAATATTTACACAAGATCTTTACAGACACCCATGCAAGAAAGCATTTTCCTGGTAGAGAAAAGGTGCACTGGCACAACAGGCTAAGGGTCATGGTAGGTCCCCCATGAGATATCACTGCTTCTTCCTTGCTCTCCACCTGCCTATTCACAGGTCCCTTTCTTTTCCCTTCCCCACAGGAAGCTTCTTCCTCTGTTGAGTCAACATAGTCCTTTGATCTTTAAATTAGAT
The DNA here is from genome assembly GCA_038090715.1 of Florisuga fusca. Classification (NCBI taxonomy): domain Eukaryota; kingdom Metazoa; phylum Chordata; class Aves; order Apodiformes; family Trochilidae; genus Florisuga; species Florisuga fusca. The sequence goes on from JAAWXA010000019.1 coordinate 9,923,692, forward strand.
CTGTGTAAAAACATTTTTCTCTAAAGCCTGATCAATTAATTTCATGGATTGGTCAGAAAAAACGTGCAGTAGGGGAAAACAGGAACCAGTGGTAAACTGAAGACAGGCTGGAGTAGCATTGCTTAGTCCAGGCTGGTCTGCAGCAGAACTTTGCTAGTGCCTGTTGCCCCAGCCAAATTTGTTTGCCCCCATGGGCATGCCAGGCCAGGCCAGGCCAGGGCAGAGGTCTCCCCAAGGTGTGCCAGCAGACTGAGTATGAGCAACCCCAGTATACAGAGAATGGTCTCCTGCCACACAAAGAGTTTGCCCCCACCTTGACCCACAACACAGGTTCTGCCAAACCCTTACAGCCTTCATATAAAACTTGCCAATATATCCAAATGACTCAGCTGTGAGCTTACAAAGGACAAGTCAGGTGTAACTACAGGCACATAAAGATGATGCCTTGGAAAGGTATCTGGCACAATTAGCCACAATGTCTCCCAGATGCCTGCTATAGCCTTCCCTCCCTTCTGGCTGGAGATTTTCTCTCTGAGCAGATCTGCAATTAACAGGCAGCACTAATCCTCCTCAAACGGCTTCAGCCAGCACTAGCAAAATCCAAACGTAACAAGGGATGGGCAAACGGCCAAAGCATTCAGCAAAAACCCTGAGCATTTCCCTAAATCAGACATTTAAATTCATGAGTAGAAGGTCACTTGTCTACCGGACCCCAGGAAAGCAGGATGGGCTCCTGGCAGCCCTCTGATGTTTTCACAGTCTCCTGGCAGTGTCAGCAGGCAACATGAATGAATTAGTCACACTGGAAGCTGTGCTGGCCTTTCAAACAAATTCTTACAATGAGGGGATCGCATACACAGGTGCTCTGCAGCACTACATCTGTAAGCCAGGCAGGCTGCCTCGGTGCATGGGATTACACACCAACTGCACAGAACAGGAGCAATTAGCTGCAGAAACTTGGAAGCACCACCAGGGCCTATCAGGGATTTCTCACAAATCAGAAAATGGCCTTTAAAGTCAGCAGGAGCACTATAAAATGCAGAAAAGTCTCCGGGTTCTCAGTTTTATAAGAAAGAACAAGCTGATAACGATTTGTTCCTTTCTACCTTCACTCAATAATTCTAGTGTAATTTTAAAAGACGTAACAGCAGCACAGTTCACCAGTTCACAGTTCTGAAGTCTACCAGTCGCTGCCATGTCATTAAAAAATTGACTGCAAGCCTCTGCCTCTTACAAAAACAGATGGTAAATGCTACTTAATTTTAGCCCTAGTTATTTCTGACTGCAAAGCTGAATCCAGCCCCACAGAAAGCAGCAGCTGTCATGACACTCATCACGGGGTTCTCGATATGGTGCTTTCCTTCCCATTCAACCGGTGCCGAGCTGGCTCCGCAGCACTGCCTGACCACAGCTTTTACACAATGTACTTTCATCTGGTGATTAAACCCTAACTTTGGAAGCTATTAGACTGGTTTGTTACCCTTGGCTCCACTACAGATGATCTGTAACTTTTGTCATCCTCTTTGGCCGGAGCAGCACAAAAAAGGGAAACATTCAAGGGCCATGTAACGCAAACTGCAGGAGAAGCTCTCTTCCTGCAGAAGCTCTTTTCCTTTCCCCAAGGTCTTACTGCTTCCCAAGTTTCCTTGCTCTTCCTAGAGACCAATCCACACCCAGCTGCCCTTTTTCAAACAGCGACTCACCTGCCTGAAACTCATATGCTAATAGTTCAGATAATCACATGCAAAATAGAAAAGTCCATATTCAAGACCATTTCTACTCCACTCAGCCCAGTGACACGACTCTCATTCACTCACACCTCAGGTGGGATGTGGTCAAGGGACGAATTCCCCTGATAAAGCAGCCAACTTTTTTTTTGCATAAAAGTTCGAGTACCTGCTGGAGTTCCCACTTCTTGCATGAGGCACCAGACCAGAAGGAAACCAGTCCCTGGTGGTAAAGAGCCTGCAGTGTCTATACTTAACCCACTCCTCTGCTTCCCTATCACAGACCAACACATGCAAAACTTCCAACAGACATCTGAAACTCTTTCACAAAGTCATCTTCAATACTGTAAGCCTTCTAAGAACATAAAATTAAAGGTTTTATAAAAACTGGTATTTTTCAAGAAACACAGTCGTACTGAAAGATTTCAATCCAGCCCCAAACACAGTGCATGCTGATAGACTGAAATTCTTTTTTTCTTTCCTAGAGACAAACCACACACACAATTCACCAGCCTGCTACTGCATTACTAATCACTTAGCATTTACAAAAGGCTCTGAGATCTTCTGATAGAGGCTGCAGGAGAAACACAAAGCCTTCATTAATTATAATAGAGAATTAATAATCACAGGCAAATCAAAGGCAAAGACTTTATCAAATACACATAAAGGCACTGTACCAAGGGACTGTACTCAAAGCAGAACCATGGTAATAAAGGAAATCATTTATAAGCCTCAGCAGGCAGACAAGGTTAGGCTCTGTGAGTTAAACAAATGGGAAGCCCTAAAAAAAGTCAAGTTAAAGGCAACTTTTAGGAAAGGGCTGTAATAATCCTTTTGTTTAGTTGAAAAAAGCAAGATTTTTGCTCACATGCTTGCCTATATGATGCATGTGTTAAACAGATGACAGGTCTATTCTGTGACAGACAGAGCAAAGATCCCCCTTTTACTTTTGCCAGGGGTAAAATACATACCTAGCATGGTAGCAGCATATCCAATACTTGAGGCAGTGAGGAACATTTATGAGAAGCTGGGAGTTTGTTTTGTTTTGCTTCGGAGGGTGAAATAATGCTTTCAAGTTTTCTCCTATGAAAATTATTGTTTTTCTATCAAGTTGGGGGGTTTTATGGATTTATTTTTTTTTTTAATTTTTATGACAAACAAATTTGCATTTTTGTGTGGGTGATGCCTGTGTTGAGATAGCCAACATTAACATGGCTAGAGCTGTCCTCCCCAAGCCCTGCACATGTATCAGCCCTCCTGAGAAAGGTTTGTTGGGTCAGAACAGGAACAAGCAGAGAAGCAGGAACTTGGAAGAGAGGAGCACTGAACAGATACCAGGATCCTGCCCTCTCTTAGCCACCGCCTATGATGGGCAGCCATGGTCAACACAACAGCCAAGAAGGCAGGACTCACTACACCCCTGCTGTTACACAGATATATTCTCCTTCCAGTATTTTTCTGGCTCTGATAACAACTGACAAACCCGGAGCTGACCCATAGCTGCCCGGGTATAGACTGGCAGTGATAAAACCCACAGTACCAACACAGAGCCATGGTATTTAACATTCAGGTGGTCTTTCCAGAAGTTGGACTGATCCCATCCAAGCCTCAAGATACCCAAGCACCAAGCCAGAATGCATCTCAGCATTTGGCTTCCCAGCTATTTCACACCCTCTCTGCTCAGCTCATGCAACAGGTCTAACACCCACTTGATAAACAATACTTCAAAATATACTCGGCAAGGCAGAAATACAAGATACAGACTTTGACAGAGGCTGACAGAGAGCTACAGAGCTAAAACTTGGGATACAAAGTCAAACTCGGGATTCATCATTCTGCTCTAAGTCCCTGTGTCTCATTCCTTTAATTATTATCTTAAGCTTAAGTTACATAGCTGTCTTTATCAGGAAGGCACCCATCCATGCTGTCAGTAAAAGGGCTCTCCAGACGTCTCTCCCATCCCTAGCTGCCAGTCACCAATTTCCTTTTGCTGGCCCTAGTGGTTGCAAAAGCCACATTATGGCACAGAGCAAAGACAGTGTGCCTGAAAACTAACTAGATAAGAAAGGAAAAAAATATGAAGTTAATGTTCACTGTGTAAACACACAATAACTAATGCTAGACAAAAAACCCAAAAAACAACAAAACAAACAAACAAACAAACATAAATAAGAGTGTGGACAAGAGTGGTGTTTTACAGTAGAGGTGTAAGGATATTTTCAAGTGGCTCCCAGCAAACAGTTCTGACATTTTCTCCTCCCTGCCTGAAAGAGAACAACACTCCCCTTCAGGCAGATGAGCAAGGAGAAGTCAACAACCTGCATTACTTACTTGTGCTGTGCTGCAGTCTCCTCACGATGCAGTCTGTTACAGCTCAGTGCTGCTTAGACCCTGAGCTCACTGTGAGGTCTGGAACCAGCACAAGGCTGGGAGCAGGATCCCACAACTTAACATCATGTACCCATTCATTTCATGGACATGATTTTTTTCTCCCCACTTTCCTGCCCCCTGCACTAGCTTTTGCACAGACCTGCCAACAAATGGGAAAATGTTTCAGGTAACAGGGCCCAATAAGGTAATGTAATGCACAGAGAAGCTGTGGCTGCCCCCTCCCTGGAAGTGTTCAAGGCCAGGTTAGGTGAGGCTTTGAGCAACCTGCTCTAGTGGGAGGTGTCTTTGCTCATGGCAGGGGGGTTGGAACTAGATGATCTTTAAGGTCTCTTCCAACCCAAATATTCTATGACTCTAAAGAGGGTCATAGGCCATCATGTGTGTATTTTATTTCTAAGGCAAAAATAAAACAATCTCCAAAGCCATTTACCCTTTACCCAACTTTTCTAAGTACTAACATAATTCACAGCAAAAACATACAACTTCTATACTTCAGGACTTGTAGTGGGCACACATTTGGCACTTCTTGTCCTTAACTTGTAAACAGATGGCTGCAGTCTCAAAGTTTTTTTGACAGGGAAAAGCCAGACTGCTGCCTTAAACACCACAGGCAGTAATCGCAGCCTGAAAGGACCCTAAAAGCAACTAGGGAAAGCTACACTCCTCCCTCTGCATACAAATTCTGCTTGAAAACAGGGAAAATTGTCTTCCCCAGCCTCCACCAGTTACAAATCCATCACAACATACAAAAAGTCATTTCATCCCATGAAGCAATGGTGGAGAATTATGTTTTCCCAAGCATCCTGCATGTTCACCAGGACAACTTCCACCTGAGAGAAGGATGTGAAGTCAAACCTGCCTGATGAGTACAGAGGGAAAGAAAAAGGACTGAAGACCTGTACCTACCCCCATCAGAAAATGCACAAGGCATTTTAGATTTCCTGCCATCAGTTCTCCATGAAATACTGTATTGTACTACATGGTGCTTAGTACTCTTCCAGCACTTCTGTGTACTCCTACAGCAAAAGCTGATGGGCACATGCAGGTAGGGAACCACACATTCACAGTCTAGGAATTCAGTCCAAGGATGAAACGAAGCTGATTGATTTCTACAAGATGCCAAGCATCAACACAAGTCCTTTAACCAAAAGCAACACCAGAATCAGCTCACTGCTTAAGGTATCCATGTTTGATGGGTCTGGCCAAAGCAAATCACCAAGGGAGAGCCAGCAGAAGCTGTCAGAAGCAGAGCTAATAAATAGCATTGCTCTGGGATAGAGTTGTCTACTCAATTCATTCAATTCTTGTATGCTCCATCATGAAGAAACCAGGGAGAAAACAGCACTTCAGTTTACTGCCTCCTACAAGCTCTCTTGCTGATCCCACACACAAACCTAACTGCAAACTTAATCAAACAGAACATTTGGCATCAAAAAAGTCACTACTGCAGCTCATGGTAACACATTTTACAACTGAGCTGGTTTCCATCCCTTCACCAACTTCTTCCCAGTCTCATGGTTTGACACTTCATTTGTTGGTGCCCAAATGAAGCCCAAATGAAGTTAATTAACAACCCAAGCAGTTTTACCTGCTTCAGCTTACTGCTTTCCCCATATCCTTTGCCCCCCTTTCCAAAGGCATTAAAAGGTCAACAACCACCACCAAAAGCAGTCTACTATGCAAATATAAAATAATTAAATGTTGCTTGTTCTTCTGAATGTGTCAAGAGAAGTACAGAGCAAGAGACTCACTTCTGAAGGCAGTGATGGCAGGTGAGCACAAGAAGTATCAGAAAGGCACAGTCACCTCCAGTTGGTAGTACAAAGCTCAGTAAAGCAACAACACAAATGGGAAAGGAGAATACAGCTATCACTTGCAATTCAAAAAAAGCAAGTTTTTTGTTTGTGCAATGTTATTCTACAGGAAGTATGAGCTGAGATAAACCATCCTGCAAACCACAAAAAGTGCACATGCCTAATTGCTGGAGTTGCCCAAATGTCACCCAGAAAGACAAGGAAAACCCTGAAAAAACCCTCACTTATAGCAACTATATTTGCAACCCAAAAGTTGAGGGTTTGCTAGTAAATACTAGTTTTCAATTCAACAGAGCACAGAACCAGAGAAGGGATCAACAGTGCTATAGAGTAGAAGTTTTGATCTAAACACTCAAGACACAGTTTTCGGATAACCAAACACCGAGGTTTGCTCATGCCCAGCTCTACCTTTCCTGTGCCCCACCTGCACTCAGGGCAGTGAAGCCATGTACTGAAAATGAGCCATGTACTGAAAATGAGCCATGTACTGAAAATGAACTGAAGCATCCCACTATACAAGGAGACACTGCAAAATCAAAAGAAGTTTTCTCAATGGTTTCTAGAAAAGTCCTATGTGAAAAATTATGAGCTTTGAGCACCAGAGGAGCCTGCCAAGACAAGCACTTCAGTGGTAAGCACTACAGACCTCACAGTAAAAGAAAGTCTGGAACTCAGAGCCCACAGTCAGAGAAAAGCCAGTCCATGAGGGGAAGGTACAGTGAACACAGAGGCTGCCATAAAAGCATTCAGATGTTTAACTCTGCCAGGTTGAAGTAAGAAACAGACACCATCATGTCCTAACAGAGCTGCTGAAGATCAAGTAGAAAGAGTGGAGTCCAGACTTCTGACTGCCATTCCGCTCCAGTCTCCCAAATATTGTCATTAGGGGATTACCAAATGCCACCATGAAACAACACTCAGCCAGGAGTCAAATCAAAACATATCTGAAGCATAGGAAAATGTCACATTTCACAAAGTCTCGAAAGGACCTGCAGCTGTTATTTTTTTTATTTTGCCATCACCCCTAAGAGTTTTACATGATTTGCAGTTCTAGCTTTCTGTGGTCTCTTTTTAAGCTTTTGCACTGATAATACCAGGTCATTTGGGCTAGACAAGGTAGTGTTTCTGTGGGACAAGACACCTGGAAGACTTTTGGGCTCTGCTACCATCAGTCACAAAATAGGTTTCTAACTACACAGCTCATCCTCACTAAAGAAGCAGACAGAGCAGCAGCCCAGTGGAATCTATGCTTTCTTCCTCACTGAAGGGTTTGACAGGAAAAAGCTGGTACTCTTACTACAACCTTAGTAGTAAGTAGAAGGGCCCTGATGAGAAGTACAAGTTCCACTGAACACACTGGTATTCACATGCTCATAAATCATTAATCCACAGACTGCACATTGTTTAAGAAATGCCCCTACTTCAGTCTTTGAAGAGTCTAAGCTGCCAGGAAGCCACATAAGCTAAGTGTCCATCACTCCACAGAATCATCTGGCCAGCTGTGCTGCTGTTACAGGAGAAGCCACTGCCCTGTCATTCACACACCATTCAAGAAGTCTCACACACACCCCGAGTGCTCCTTTTGACCACTCACACACATTCACTCTGGGAATGCTTACACTGCCCTCAGGCTCAACCCCAGGTTCCCTGGAGAAGTGTCCCTGACACAATGTACACCTGGTGAATTTATGGAGCAGTACAGCAGTCAAGAACAGATTGAGATGGATGTCTCTGGAGGGGAACCCCAAACAAAGAAAGCCCTGGGCAATTATACACTTACAATCTAAGTTTCCCTCATCTCACATGACAGTTCTGTCCAATAGTAATACTTTAGTCTGGGGTCTTTTTGTTCCTCATCTGGTCATTTCTCTGTCTCCAGGCAAGCTTTCTTATCTCAAGGATGCAGCTTCTGCTGATGGATGTGGCTAACTTATCTTTCTAGTTTGCATCAGTTCTGGGGCCTTCCTTCACATAACTAAGTAAAAGTTCAGCACAAATTCAGCAGTATCTAGATGAAAGATCACAGTTTAGGGCCTACAGTTTCAGCAAATTTAGCTACTAATGCTAAGCAAGGCTATTAATCCTAACAGTTCTTAACACTGCAACACACCAAATTACTCAGTCTCTCTGGAACAACAGTGCCTATTTCCTATGGATTCAGTGAAAAAATGGAATGCCCCAGCTCACACGGTTTCAAAGTAGTTGTGTTGCATTCTTAGAGAAAGCTCTCACTTGCCACTGGATCAACAGTAAATTTATTTAGCAAACCGATGATCCCAGTGAAGGTGCCTTCTATCACAATTCTGTATGGTATCTGCATGTAATGCCATTCAAGGGGAAAAAAGTCACTCACTATTATTTTACCAGTTTGTCCACAGAAAAGAAAATCTGGATGTGTTCCCTGCTGGTTAAACAGCTGATGCAGAAACACGTTTTACCAGGTGCTGAACTAGCTTGGCAAATGTTGGCATCTGTGATCTGTTTGTCAACATGTAAGTTATAAGAATTAAGGGATCAGAAATACACAGCTGGAAAGACAGTATAACACAAACACCTTAAATGGCAGTCATGGCTTGGTCAAGCATGGTCCCCTAGTCTTCTTACTGCTTTTACTATGGATATCAGCAGAGCAACAGCCACCACAGTTTAGGTTTTTTTTAACTAAATGATACAAAGCTAAATGATACTGAGGATCCAAGATGCTGATTTAAACTATGGCCCCTCATTGTGTTAATGCAGATACAGCAGCAGTGCTGCAGTAAAAGTGGGCATTTTGAAGACAGAAGTCTAATTAACACACCATAAGTAGTCAAGAGAAAAACTGCTTAGTCTGAATCTGTGTGGGGTGCCAGAGGAAAAGCTCACACACATTCAGTTATCCAAGCCACGTCATGGAAACAAATATATACCTTTCTCCTTCAACCATACAGCAGAGAGCAGATACTTAGGCCAGTCTCTCTCCCTGACAAGGAACCCTCAAAAAACCCAGCTCCACCAAATCAGAGAAACAATGACTAGAAGGACCTGACAAGGTTCAGCTTGAAGCTGAACTAGTAGATGAGGTCAGTCATGACTGCTTCTCCCCTTCCACATGCACAGAAAAACCTTATCAGTCTGTGTGGCAGACAGCACCAAACTGCTATAGGGGCAGCAGATCTGGTTTCTTCCCAGTCATCCACCTGGCACAGCATGACATCCTGCACCCCTTTAAAATCCAGTTTCCCGATGAAAGAGCTCCATGATACACACTTATTTAGTTACCTACTTAGAGACTCAAGATCCCTGTCAGCTCAAATTCCGTACAGACCCAAGATGCAGCTATAGTGCCAGCATTCTTGCAGCCTGCCTAGTTTTCCAATGGAGCCAATTCACTGTGACAATACTGGGAGCCATACACAGCGGAGATTGGCAAAAACAAGTAAGCCCGAGGTACAGTTTTATAACCCTGTTCCTGAGTGGGAATAGTAAGCAGAAAATGCAAGCCTGGATGCCCTGGTACTTTTTGCTGTTCTACCATTTCTGAAAAAAATCCTGTCAGTGTTGCAAACTAAATCCATCTGCTGGACTAGGCAAGTGGAGAGCAAACAACACTACTCTCTTTTAAAATGACAGAAGTATCAGTATCTGTTTAATAACACACATTCATACATCTGCCAAACAGACCTAGTGGAAAGACACTTTCTGAGAAATACAAATTTTTCTATATAAAAATAGTAAAAAACCCTCTCAGCCTCTATACAGACATCAAAATAGCTCTCCTCCTCATCTGGCTCTCACAGTCTCCATCCTTACGGCAAATAAACTGTGTATGTAAGCATCTCAGTTAATTAAAAATTAGCAATAAGGCCATATGGCAGCCATGATGGAAAATATACTATTTCTTTTTTCAGTGGATTTCATTATGGTTCAACCACTCAACAAAAGTCCTGAAGAAGGAACTGGAATTCCAGGAGCCAGAAGAGCCTACGTATTTTATAACCAAAATACATCATTTTAAAATTTATATCTGATGTCCAGAAAAGTCTCAGGGATAAGAAGCCTTCTTTATAAGAAGACTTCTTTATAAGAAGCCTATTTTAACTTGGAGAAACAATGACTGAGAGGCAAAATCGAGTTCTCAAGAATCCTGCTGCTTGCCACTAACAAAGCCAAAACCAGAATTCCATCCCATTACTTCCCCCCTCAGCCCAAGGGCTCTGGAGAGGAGTCTGCAGTGGCTGCATGGAAAAAAAAAATCATGTGTACAGGATTTATAATTAGAAGCTTCATTGTGCAGATATACGTTCTTCCAGAAGGAAGTGACAGTGATTTAAGGGCCTAAAGAGTACAGAGCCACTGCTCTGGGCCAGTAGACATTGCCAGGTGTGCGTGTTCTCTCCACATCTGGTTTTCACAGCAATACTTAACTGGATTCAAATTGCAAAATCCTAAAACCGCATATGTTAGCCATAACGCTTTTCCAGCTAAACTAGACATACACTACAGAAGTCATGAATTTTGAGTTGCAGCTTTCTACTTGGCCAATACAAGAGACAAAATTAGGAAATCTATACCTGAGTAGGCTGAGTGTGCTTCACTCTGGGGAGCTCATTTGGCCACTGACCAACTAGTTGTGCAATACAGAGGTTCCTGTTCCCACTTCCCTTCCATGCTCAGCCCACCTCCAAAGATAAACAGGGGTCTTTGTCACCCACATGTGAACTACTAGTTTAGAGCCCACAGGCACAGCCCTTCCTGCAGTGGTGGGGACAGCATGCACCATCACTGAGTAGCATGTCCTGTAGCAGAGGTCCCAGAATCCTGCACACTTCCAGAGGGCAGCCTAAAGAGATTCCCAAAAAAGAGATTCTCCTCCTTTCCTTACACAGCCCTTTTCCCCAATGCAATATGTGCCACACTTCCCTCCACTGCTCAGGGCAAGAAGGGCCAAAGCAGCCTACAAGAAGAACCAGAGGCAGGTAAACCACAGCCATCAGGACAGCACATAAGGAAAGTACATATGCCATACAGACTTGGGGAAAACCTGCTGCAGATATGCAGACTCTGCATGTTACAGTAAACAACTCTGGTCATTGCATCAGTTGATTTCACAGTGCTCTGAGAAAAAAATATGGTTCCTCACTAAGGACATGAATATGTAACAAATTTCAGAGCAGAGGACATATGAAGGAGAGAATAAGCAACTACCAAAGAGCTAAATTAGAGGGTTGTGCAGAGTAAGGCATCTTGCACCATTGCAGATGACCAGAAGACAGCCCATGCATCAGTGACATCCAAACACTGGCACAAATCAGATCTTTCTCTGGAGCCATGTGGTTGACTTTCAAGTCTCTGGCTTCTACAACAAAATACCCAGATCCTATTAGTTCAAAGAACCTGAAGGTTGGCTGAAGTCGTGATTGCTGTAATGAGCTACAGCCAGCACAAGAAGCCTTAGGGAAACAAGCCTTCCTTTCCTTCTTTCTTGATGGCCTTCAGGTCTCCCAGAATGACTGTAAGAAGTTTGTGGCTGGCCCTTAGCCTGCTGCTGAAGTGAAGACTTTGTCCCACCATTATAAGAACATGGACAGGATGAAAACACCCAAAAGGGAACAAGACTCCAGGATTAAGAAGGCTCCTGCATTACCAGCAGCAGCAAGGATGACACTGATCACAAACAGACGATGTTATAGGAGAGGCAGAAAACTCCTCCTTATGATACGTGTCAGTGTTTCTGTACAGTGGCATGTCCCTGTCAAGATCTCATGTCCCAGGAACCCCGACACAGAGAACCTCTCAGGTGTGCATTTGCAGGCCAGCATTTCTAGTGGTGCCCAAGAGATTTGTTCACTCAACCCCCTTTGAAAACTAACAACAATTAGGCATACAAATCCCTCAACAGCAGCTTTAAAGTCCCAGCTACACTGGCACTTCCAGCAACAAACTTTAATCTTTTCAGCTGTGTCTGTAATACTTGGATACATAAGTTACACACTCTACATTTCTTTTCCTAATTGAACAGCAAAGCAGTAACTGCTGAGACACCAGTTCCAGCAACCAGCAGACTGTGCTCTTGCCATAGACCACATAGCCCTGGATCCCTTTGCAACAAGTTGTTCTGACATGATTCACAATGGAAAGAGCTTGCCAGATAATCTCTCCAATCTCCTAATATCAAAATATGATTCAAAGCTCAAATCAGCGCACTGGATAACTACACCAGCTTCATCTGTTTTTGGATCAGCTGACCTGTAACAGTTCTTTACGCACATAAAAAGACATTTAGCACTGCTATGTGTAACTATACTAAATCTTCTGGACTCCTGTATTGCTGGTGTGCACATCAGTATGATGAATTTATATTCATAAAGAGATCTTAAATATTACAATTCTTAAATAAAAATATGAGCATTTAAGTCAGCATGATATAATACACTTCAGAACACATCCTGGTATCTCTGCACAGATCCACCAGTTGGACCAAGAACTGCCCCTTTATGTTGTCAAGCAGAGAGCATCTACACAAACTTTGCATCAAGTCATGATTTTGCAGCTCCACTGCAGCTCCTCCCCATTTATATCAGGTCCATGTACAACTTTTTGAGATCACAATCTCAGAGAGCTCACCCACGTGCTCCTCAAAACTAACAACCAGATGCTAGCTTCTAGAAGTCTTGCCCAAGGTATTAGTATTAATAAATTCTTTAGATGACATCAAAGTAAACAAGCCTCACACACAAACAGCCCCATCAATTCCAAAGGAATGATAAAGAAACTGTTTCCTCCTATTTAATTCTGCTGTTGATCTTATTTCCTCATGTTCTTCCCTCCAGAAAGCCAAAGTGGAACAGGCAGTACAAGCAGTTCCACCTGAACAATTCAGAGATGGGTTTTAGAATATGCAGAGCTGCAGGGAACAGGCAGATTTGCGGCACCAGAGAGGACTTAGGAGGCAACAGTTTCTCCCCCCGGCTTTTTCACTGCTTGCCAGATGACCCTGAACAGATCACTTCCTTACCTCTCAGCTTTTCTCCTCAAAAAGCAGGCAACAACTGGCACCTTTCTGAGATAAAAACCTTGCCATCTAGTGAAATACGTGCCTACCAAACTACTTACCAAACTGGTGTGCCCACAAGAAAAAGCAACAGCAAACACTTCACAGCCACATCCTCTCACTGTTACGCTGATATGCACAAAACCTTCACATACTACAGTGGGACCTATACAGGTTAGACCAATGGGCCAAGGTTAATTGCAAGACCAAATGCCAGGTCCTCCACTTGGGTCATAACAACCCCATGGTAAGCTACAGACTTGGGCAAGTGTGGTTAGAAAGCTGTAAATTGGAAAGGGACCTGGGGGTATTGGTTGACAGTCGACTAAACATGAGTCAGCAGTGTGTGCAGGTGGCCAAGAAGGCCAATGACATCCTGGCTTGTATTGGAACACTGTGGCCAGCAGGAATAGGGAGGTGATCATCCCTCTGTACTCAGCTCTGGTGAGGCCACAGCTTGAGTTCCTTGTTCAGTTCTGGGCACCTCACTGTAAGAGGGACATGGAAGTGCTGGAGCGTGTCCAGAGAAGGGCAATGAAGCTCATGAAGGGCCTGGAGCACACACAAGTCCTGTGAGGAGCGGCTGAGGGAGGTGGGGTTGTTCAGTCTGGAGAAGAGGAGGCTGAGAGGAGACCTTATCCCTCTCTGCAGCTGCCTCAAGGGAGGTTGGAGTGAGGAGGGAAACAGCCTCTTCTCCTTAGTAACCTGTGACAGGACCAGAGGGAATGGATGGAAGCTGCACCAGGGAAGGTTTAGGCTGGATGTCAGGAAACATTTTTTCACTGAGAGGGTTGTCAGGCATTGGAATGGCCTGGCCAGGACAGTGGTGGAGTCACCATCCCTGGTGGTATTTAAGAGGCATTTGGACCTGGTCCTTTGGGACACAGTTTAGTAGATTATGGTGTTGGTCAAAGGTTGGACTGAATGATCTTGGAGGTCTCTTCCAACCTGAAACATTATGTGATTCTGTGGTAAATCAGCTGTTGCTGCAGTTATTCTGCCCTCTGCAACACTGTCATCTCTCCTTCTTTCCACCTCTCCTCTCAGTTTCACTAGGCCAATAAATTGCTCTTTCCTGGAGCAGTTCCCTCATCCTTCTGCCCACCCTCAATCCTGTCACTGAGCAACACCACTAAGCAATTAAGTCTGTTGTATTTCTCTCACTGACTCGTCCATATAGGCTATATACATGCACACACATACACAGATAGAATAGGTTTATTTAGACAAACACCTGCTGCCCGGATCTTTCATACATTGTGTTATGAGAAAAAGAAAACAAAGCTTTGGAAGTAGGCTTGGAGCAAAGCTTGCAGCAGACACCCTCCTTTATTTCACTACAAAGACATAACTGACTGACAAGAGCATTTTTTTCAAGTTCCTTTTACAGATGGAAATGAAACAGCACTATCAGAAAAAGCATCTTTTACAGGGTCTGAAAAGAAGCTAGAGGATCATCTGGCTTACAAACTGTATCCTGCTGTAGGCGCAACCAGCACCTCAATGGTTTCCTAAGGTAATTAAAGCAGATTTTGGAACTCCTGTACAGATGAGTTAAGTTCATTAATCACACTGTGGGTGTGTCACGTCTTGAAAGTCCACGATACACCAAGACAGGGCCATGTCATGGTAGCATCAGGAAAACTGACATTTTAGTGGATTTCCATTATAGCCTAATAAGGAGTGGGGGGCAAAATGGAATAAAAACCCAGTGGTCACGCAAGCACTGGAACTATTGGAACTAATACATCCAGCTTTCCTACAGATGTGTGTCATGACTGACTGTAAGATTAAGAATGCACATCTCCTAGCAGTGCTCTCTCCATAGTTGGGTCCTTTCTCCAGCTGTCCCTCCCACATGGGCTCTCTAGTAGCATGTATGGGATGAGCTCATCTGCAAGAGTTCCTGCAGCAGGACGCCACTTTCTGTACTCACTGGTAAACCATTTTGACACAATCTGTGGTCATTTAGTAATCCTTAAGTAGTTTTCTCTCGGGGGCATTTTTAACCAAACTATGGGTTAAAAATATTTCTGGGAAGGAAGAGGAAGGGAGGAGCCAAACAGACAGTGAGATCATCCATCCCATACTTCCATAGGAAACCAGGGTGAAAACAGCTGCTGTTTCATTAAGTTGGGGCTGCTTAGTAAGTCAGTTCAGTGATAAAAATTCAGAAACATAATTGTAAGGTGTAATAGTGTAAAGGAGACGTTCAAGCTAGAAATGCAAAGCCTTCCTCAAACAGTTAAGCAACCTATAGAATTTGACTTAAAACATTAACAAATTTGATCGGAGGTCTTAACCCTACCTTACAAAAGCAACAGGTCACACCATACTGCTGATGCAAGAGCAGCAGCAAAGCTGTTTGCATGCTAAGTAAATACTTTGAGTACTGTCACAGTGACTATCACCTGTATACCTAGGAACCTTATTTATCTTCTTGTTATAAAGCACTGGTATGAGCTTACACTAGCTGTCTTGATAAGCCTAATGAATCCTCCTCTACCAATTTAGCCTCTCTAAAAATAGACTGCAGCTTGTTATAAGGTAGTTAGCAAAAAAAAAAATAAATTAAATTTAGTTACTTATGGGTTGGTAGCCTCACATTATGCTTATTTATTACATGGCTGCCACCCATGACTGAAAAACACATCAGTAACAAACAAAAAATTTTTCAGTATTGTTATAAGGATCTTTGAGCTGCATGGCTCAGAAGTAGTGCACAAAGATGAAAAGGATTAATATAACTGGATTACAGCTCTTGCACAAATGAGGTTAAAGGTCATGATATGAATACAGCTGAGATGGTGACAGGAGGCCCATATTTATGTTATAATACAAGTGACAGGCAGAGAGAGCAAGAAGTATGTATTAAAGCCCTCTGGCTTGCTTGCTGTTCATGCTGTTAGAGGCAGAGGAAGCAAGAATGACTTTTGGTTGTGGCAAATGAGCAGCCAGCATTTCCATCTGTTGCTGAGGGGAGCAGTTGGTGGGGAAGGAGGTATTTGCTCTGGGAAGATCACTCTGACCTCTGCTGGTCCCCTCAGAGAAAACCAGCAAAATCTTCCCAGAGGGAGGGAAGGAGGGCTGGGATGTTCCCAAGCACACACAAAAGTTGACCACATGGCCCCTATATGGTCTTACCAACTCATTCAAGGAACACGTCTCAGACAAGCTTCCTATTTACTTCTGTTTCCCACTTATGTAGAAAGATTTCCGTTTTTAACCCTGAAATTTGCTTCTGCAGCTGCCCGGGTCCTACCAAAAGCCATGAACTAGCCTCTGTTCTCCCTGGTGCAGACCCCCCACCAACCTCATTCCTGCTTAGCCCGTGGACCCCTCCAGTTTCACAGCTGTGGTCTGGACAGCCTGAAGTTGAGGGCTACCCCACTGGGTAGAAAGTGCAAAATGTGCCTTCCTCAGGACTTAAAACTTCAAGCAGAGGAAAACTTAAAAAGGGTAATAAGCCGTTTCCCCTTACAACAAAGGGCCCCAGCTGCCTGCAGCCCCCCCACAGCCTGTCACACCCGACGGGTGGCCACAGGCTTACAAATGGTCTTTCCTCCCTTCCCATTTTCAGGCTGGAAGGGATAACTCAAGTTAAAAGCCAAGTCTCGTGTTTCAGCTTCCTCCCCATCCCACTAACATAAGCGTGACCAGCACGCTTTGCATTACCACAGCAGTGGCTCCCCACTAAGTACCCAGGGCAGTAACCAAAATGGGCCCTTTCACCACCAAGAGGGGCTGTGGCCACACAAGTAGGGAAAATAATTAAGACAAACTCAGCAAAACCAAGTGGGTGGCCCCTGCCGAAAGTAATGGACTCAAAAACATCACCTAGCGATGCTGAAATTTCTAATTTAAGAAGGGACACTGCCAACCAGTTTACACTTAGAAGTCACCATTGAATTAAATACAGTATTTTGGAGCATCTGGAAGTGAGTTTTCTCCACCATCGTCCTTGAGAAGCAAATGAGATTGTCAGGAAGGCACAACTACTTCTGCTGCTCCTCAGCAGAACCACATTGGAGAAACTTGATTAAAAGTAGATAACAAAGGAAATCAAAAGAAAGCCACACCAAAACAGCCAGAAGGAAAAGAAAGCTATTTCCTTCAGCCAGGCCCTTATTTTTATATATTAAAAAGCTGCCTTCTAAATGCTGCTGGCAATTAATAGACTCAATATGGATAAAACATGTGCTCGCTCAACAGCCAGCTCCATGAAGGCTGAAACTCACATTATGTTCTTTCCCTACACCCATCAGACACTGTAACAAAGCAAAGGCTGGGAAGTCAGAATTGCATTAAAGCATACGGCAAGGACAACCAACTTTCCTGCTAGTGGCCAGCATCAGTCTGGGTATAACTCAGAGGGTTAGTTTCTCCACAGAAGCCAGCATTTGGCCAGTCAGGGATTGCAGAGTCAGTCAGAGTACGCAGTCCTTGGAGGAGACAACAATGCGGGAGAAAGGTACACTTTGTGTACACCAAGCTGGACCTTTTTTATCAAATCCAGTGGCAAGACACTGTCTCTTTATCTACAACAACAAAAAGTCACGTTGCTTGAGAGCACACAGTGCTATCTCTACACAGCCTCTGGTGTCAGGGACTGCTGTGAGGACACCTCACATGGGTGCCCACAGTGAGACGCCCATGCTGGGGTGCAGCGGATCAGGGCAGAGCCACCCCAATGTGGGTGCCACTCCTCCAGGCTGGGGCTGAGGGAGCTTCTCCAGGTTCCCAGCACCAGAGGGAACTGCTGTGACTGGTGCTGGTGCTGACAACCCAAAAGAACACACACAACGTATCTCGGTCTGAGTGCACCCATGGGAGTGCTTGGGGGTTAGGTGTTTTTGCTGAACACACCTGGTTATGAAAAAAACAGGGTGCAAAGTGCCTATGCCAACACAAAACCTATGGATTACAGAGGCCTGGAATGAAACACGGGTGGATTTCATTGTTCCCTCGTGGCTTCCTCTGCTCCCAGACTAGAAGAAACGACGACCACCGTCTCCTTGTTCACCAGAAGTTTACTGTACAGCAAAAAGCGTGTTGGGGGCTCCCAACCCCAGCACCCGGCAGACGTATGAGAAGGGGAGACGAGAAGGAAGGGGAGGTACGAGCGGCCAACCCCGCAGCCGGCCCTGAGGAGAGCCCGATGAACGCCCACCCCTCACCGGCCTGGGGCAGGAACGGCGCGGAGCCCTCCAGGCAGCGTCCCGCAGCCAACCGCCCCCCAACCCCCTATTCCGGGGCTTGGGGCCCCGCCAGGAGCAAGAAAAGCTCTCCTGACCTGGCCGGGGCTGCCGCCGCTCCGGGGGGCCGAAAGCAAGCACCCCGCCCACCCCTCCCCAGGCGNCCGCGGGAGGCGAGGGCGGGCCCCCACGCCGACCCAGCCCCCCCACCACGGACATGGCCCGAGGTCCCTTAGAGGGGGAGCGGGGTGGTAGCAGTCACACCCCGGAGTGTTTCCCGAAGCCAACCCCGATTCCGCGGGCACGCCGCTGGCTTCAAGCAAACATCGAAGTTTTACTTTGGGAGAGCCATGCGATTCCCATTTCAGGTGGGCAGTGGCCGAGAAAGGGGGGCGAGAGGTGGATGGGCCACAGCAGTTTCTTGCTGGAAACATTTTAAATTTGCCTAATTTTGCAGACAAGCACCTCTTCTGTCAGGCTGGCTTGCCCTCCCCTCCTGGCATGTAATCTCTTAGGTTTGGCATCTCCCTTAGGAAAAGTTGTGGAGAAGGGAGCTGTAGGCTCCATGTTTACCAAGCCTCACATGCACTGAAGCCCCCAGGCACCTCCGAGTGGAAAGCCACCAGCCCCCAGGGCTCCCAGCACTGCCATAAACATAGTGAAGGTGCACTAAAGTGTCCCCAAGGAGAAAGCTGGGTTTGATCTCACAGAATTTATTATTTTTCATTTACAGTACCCAGGAGTATGATCATGGCTTTGTGAAATACACATTAAAAACAGATCCTTAAGAGTTTATAGTGTTAAGCTCTGGTCCAGCGAAGTCTAATGTACATTCTTAACTTCAAGCCCCCGAAGTGGTCTCCTTGACTTTAATAAAGCTATTAGGTACCTAAAGTCATGCACAACCTTTGACTGTACTCCTGCAAGCAGCTCCTTGTCAGCATCCCTTGCTCCAGCAAAGATCTGCATTTAAATCAAGCCACCGTGGCACAGGATCCACATATCCAGTTTGCAGCAAATTTCCACACTTGAATTGGCACAGAATGCTACATGACACGGCCAGGGGGCAAGATAGCAAAGATGCTTTTCTGAGTGTGTAGTTTCACAGGAGGTTTAACCCAAGCTAAGACCCTCTCTCACAAAGACCTACTCTTGTTCCTCACTCCCAGCAGCTCGTTGCTTTTCTACAGGCAGTTAGGCAAATAAGAAAATAAATTTTAAAAAAACCCAAAAAACTGAAATAAAATTTCAACTGTGGGCAAGCAAAAAGTCACCCAAGGCCAAGTGCCAGCAGAAGGGGAGGGAACACAGCTGGGGCTGAGGAGACCCTTCTGAATGGCTACACCATGAACTAAATATTATAATGTATCTGCGGCCTGATATATGATGGACTGATGACTTATTTTGAGTAGACATTAATTCTCTGGGCTTTGAACTTTAAATAAATTCAAGAGTGAACACTAACTTTTTTCAGTTGGTATTTTATTGTATTTTTTTTACAATGATGCTTTCAGAGAAAGATGCCAGACTAGACTGACATTTTAATCCAGCCTTGCAATTATAAAGACACTACCGAAGAATAGGAGTGGTTGGAGCATGGCAGGGAGGTTGGAACTAGATCTTTAGGGTCCCTTCCAACCCTAGCCATTCTATGATTCTAGGAGGTGTACTGCAGCTGCAATGGCAGAATACTGGACACAAGAATTTCAAAATATTTTTAAGAAGAGCTACGCCATCTCCAGAGTGGGCAGTGAAGTCCACCAGCCAAGGCACAGCATTAAAACACACAAGGGAGCATTACTCAAGACCCTGTAACACAGCCCACAGTCACAGGCCCAAGGGTCCACTGCACCCAGCAACTATCCCACTGTGTCTGTGGAGAATATTAAACCACTCAAAACAGGACAAAGCTGCCCTAAACTGCAGGGAAAGAAAAGTTGCACAAAATTCAGCATTTAATTATAATTCTTTTTCATGAAGTGAGACAGAAGCAGTGGAGGATTCTTCAGAATACAAACACAGAACAGGAGGGCATTTGACCTGGAAGATGGCTTTTTGTCCAAAGAAAAAACATAACACAGTGTTTAGTTTGTTTTCTGTGTGACTGCTGTTTACATAACATGGAACAGTTTTTAAATCTAGAGAAACTGTAATTTATGTCTGTTGTATTTTTAAATAACAATCTATATTTTTTTGTATAGCATCTGTAAATTTTAGTATAAAAATATTTTGCTTTTCCCTGCTGAAAGTACTATTTAACACAACAGCTAATGAAAGATTTAAAACAATGTTTCTTTCTTATTTCTTTTTCATTTGAACCATAATTTCTTCCCCTACATGCTCTACTTCTGTTGCTGTGTTTTGTAAACCAGCAGGAGAGTGACAGACAACTGTTTCACATAGAACTGTGGAGTAGCCACAGGTTTGGTAGGATCTGCAACTACTTTTAGCATTCACCTTTAAGGGAATAAAATTCAAGTTTATAATATTCCTCTGCTCAAGCTACTTGCTGCTCCAGTGCAGCAAGGTACCAAGTCACCCACTGCACTTCTATGCATCACTGGCAAAAGCAAACAAGAAATGGGGATGCTGTTTTTGCCTCTTAAGTCCTGCGTTGCAGGGAGCTTGGATCAGGGCTCCTTATCAGATTAATAAGCAGCACCACCACTTCCATAATTTCCTCCAGCACCATACCACCATTATGCTGTTACCACACTGCTTACTATATCACAAAATAATACATACTGTGGATTTTAACATAATAGTCACTCATTGACTGTGCAAGTAGCATTAGGTGTTCTTGCAAGCCATATTTTCTTGGGGTCTGTTGTGCCATCAGGCTGCTGCGTGATGATCCCGCCCTGCTGAGCCCCAAGACCACTGAACTTAAAAATCTCAGGAAATCCTGGACAAAGGCTTTCTGAATAAAGTACATCCTCTCTAAAAAGCCAACAAGGCAAAACCAAAGTAGCAATCACACTATGCTTGAGAACTTCATGGAACACAACAAGCCCTGGTGTAAATCAGAGCAGTCCCTCACATCTGGCCCAAACCTAGTGCAACATACAGATTCGCTCTCATAAATCATAGAATCCAGCATGGAAACAATTATAATACTTCACTATTTTGTTTGCATAAAGACCAATGAAAATTATTATAGAGAACATAGAAAGGAGGCAGACTCCAGGTCTGTTGCATCATCAGTACATTCTGAACAATTTCCAACATCCAGTAGGTCTAGCCCCAACACCAGACAAAAGCAGTTGAGTCTACCTCTGCTTGCTGGGATATTGTAGACTACAAACACTCTAGGTACCTGAGGAAATGAAATTTCTTTCTGTAAGCACTCATCAGTAAGGTATTCTGAAACTCACGCAAAAATTACAAAATTCTCATTCGGTCTCTAAGTTTTTCTCCTGATTCCAGAAATGCATTTCAATAAGGGAGAAACCTGCTTAAGTCTCAGTTATAACCTCAACTTGTCGTCCTGTTTCCTTGGCAAGTCCCAAACCTGCCAATGGCTTTCAATTCTGACCTGGTTTTATTGCAGGCTGTGGGCAAGTATCCTGTGCTCTGTCACATGGAGCCTATAGAAGGCATTTCATAAGTCTGGAGGCACTAAATGTTTAATGCATTGTGATCACTACAACTTGTGTCAGCTAAGTCTCATTCTGCGTTGCCTCAGCTACATTTTCCTCTGTCCTGAGTGCTGTGATACTCTCACATGCTCACCTCTTCCCCAGTCAACTCAGATTTTCTTTAAAGCTGCACCAGGACAGTCGTGTCTTGCTTTGTTACAGAAATGCTTGCCTTAGCTCATAGATAACATTGCCTTTAAAAAGCTATGAACTTTATGCTGTGCTGATTTTGGAATGCACAAAAACTTAAAATGGAGCAGCTTGGCTTAAATTACACAGCCCACTGCCCCAGCTTATTCAAATAACCTCCTTCCCTGCAAATACTTGATCTTTATACCTCACAGCAAGATAGGCCTGTCTTGTGTTTGCCCATAAAGGCA
The DNA here is from genome assembly GCA_038090715.1 of Florisuga fusca. Taxonomy (NCBI): domain Eukaryota; kingdom Metazoa; phylum Chordata; class Aves; order Apodiformes; family Trochilidae; genus Florisuga; species Florisuga fusca. Next base: position 9,945,870 of record JAAWXA010000019.1, read on the forward strand.
ATGCTGATTGCTATTTTTTATTGATACTGCTTCTTTGGAAAACAAATTAATTCTGTTTCCTGAAACAACAGTATGTTGCCCATAGCAAAGGCTTTTAGACTCTAAGTGAGAACTTAGCTAGGCTGGGATCAATACCAGATATAAATCTACCTCTCACCTAAATGGTTTTGAGGTTTCCAGGCTGTACCTTATGAACATTTTATGTTGATTGATTTCCTGTGCAGGAAGGAGCTCTTTCCTGTGCTTTTGCTGGTGGAAGAAGTGGATCAGCATCCCAAAAACTTCAGCTATGTTCAAATACCTACACTTCAGCTATTACAAATTTTTCTAATGAGTATGTCAACCCTTGGACTTGATAATGAGATGCACACCCAGTTTGCCATTCAGATTCACACACAGCGTGAACACAAGCATCTTTCACACAGTTCTGTGTCTATATATCCAAAACCACAACTCTCATGTTCCTTCAGTAGCAGGTTTGCCAGTCCAGCATGTTATTGCAGCATTTAACAGCAGTAGTGCCAGTAATGAGAGTGCTGAAATGTTGCATTGTCTTAAATTATTTAATTCCAATACAGGTCCTCCAGCTTTTTGGAGGAATGCTCTCAACATTTTCACAGAATGGAACTTGAGACCTACAAGACTTGTGTATACAATATAAACTGCCAAGTTGATGGAGTAAAATCAACTCCCATGCAGCAAATGTTCTCAGAAAGATGAGGCACACATCACACTCACAGAGAACAAGAGTCCTGGCTCTTCTTTCTACATTTTAAGTTGACATTACTTCAGAAAAAAAAGTGAGGGGAAAAAAACCCAAAGACATTAAAAAAAGGAGTAGCCTTAATTATGCTGAAGAGGTACAGAGAAAGAAATGAATTAAGTTGCCCATTAGATTTCAGGTTATTATACATTTCTGTAAAATTAAGTTAGGAAGGGAATCAACTGCATTCTGCTGGCACAAGCCAAAGAAGAGACATTTTACAAATGCAAGCTCCATTTTCAGTACATCAAAAATAACCCAAATCCATATGAAAAACACACTGGTAACACTAGAGCACACATAAATATTGGTCTGCAACAGGACTAGCAAGCAGCAAGCTGATACTTTCATTTCATAAAATTCACACTGAAGTCTTAGATTACATTATCTTTAAGGCAGTGTGGAAAAAATACTTTGTCCAGCCTCTGGGGGAGGTGGGAAGAGATCTGTTCTCGTTTCTGGATTTTTTATGAAAGTGAAGTCAGAAGATCTGTGAGTACAAACTTCAAGCAGGAAAGCTCACACATTCGTTCATAAGCAATACATACACACAGTCCAAATCACATATAAAACTTCAGTGACTCGAGTAAAGCACTCAAGATATAATGACTTACAAGTGTCCTTTAATAACTGAATTAAAGCCACACAAATAGATCATTCACTTCTGATGTTCATATCCAATGTATTTAGAAAGAAATGCTTAACTTTGTAGCACAAGTAGCAAAGTATGTTAGCCTATTGCCACAGTAAAAGAGGCCAGGTTGAGACAATAGAGCCTATGGCAAAAGGATGTAAAATGACACTTCAAGAAAACCAAAACAAAACCTGGAGTCATTCTGAGTCACATCATGGTTCTTCAAACAAACAGTCTTCTAAATAGGAAATGAAGAGCTTATATCACTACTTTTCATCAAGTGTGTGTTAGTCTTTAATAATTTAACTGGCTCGTGGTCATTTTTAATGACACGGCTGCTGCTGCATGAGTTTAATGGCCTTCAGTTTGAAATGCATACTCCACCTAAAGAGAAGTATGAAGGCCAGCTCTGCTACCCATGTAATCAGCTGTGCTACCCATACTGAATCAGATACCAGCACTCTATGCCCCCCAAAATTTACTCTGGTACCCCACCTCTTATTAGGGATGAGATGCCTGTGAGTGCATATTCTTTAAGAAATCTATCATGTCTTGCCTGTCTTTTCAGAAGTAAGAGAAGTATCCCAGAAAGACTAAACCTAGTTCAAAATCAGCCCTGAACTGTTAGTTTGTATATTTAGCTGAAGATTTAAAAGACTGTATTCACAGTTCCTCCTTTTGACGTTCCTCACTTTATGATATTTTGTTTCTTCTGCTTTAGTACTACACTATTTTACACCAATTTCAATATTTTAGATTACATTAGTGTAATTATTGTATCACAAAAACAATGATGATATTGAATTTACAGGCTCTTATAGTTCATCACATACTGAAGCAAAGCAAAACAACTCACTTTTAAAACCAGAAAATTATTACATCTTGTTCTATTATAACAATACTTATTTTTCCAAAATGATAGAGACCTTATGGACAGAAGACATTATTACAATTTTTCTTCCTGATCTGTCAAATGAGAGGGGTTGGTGTGGAGGTTGTGTTTGATGCTTGGTTGTTCATTATAAAAAAAAAAAAAAAAGCTACTTATGTAATATTGAGGTAGAAATGTACCACTTAACTGATGCTACTGCTTTGCTTCAGAATTCTATTATGTATTCTATTTAGGTGGAAAATATTTAAAAGACCAATTATTCTATGCAGACAATAGCTCTACTAGCTGAAGAGCAAGTTCCATATTTTGCTTAACAATGGAAGAAAGCCATATGCTCCAACTTGCACAGAATACTTCCAGCATAAAGTCTCATCCCAATTACATTAAAAACATCCAAGAGTACTGCAGTTGCTAACAGCAGTTTAGCACTGCTGTCAAGAAACATACATTCAATTAGACTGTTTCAAAAGCTTTCCATGGAAGAGGTGTAAAAATCTTCCTGAAAACGACCCCTACCACCGTGGCTGCCAGGCTCCAGCCTTTTTAAGGTTGACAAGAATGGTAGATCAGACCTACAATCCTATACACTCACTTCTGTACTTTTACAATGACTTTAGTATGTTATCCTGTACAAAGCTCAGGATAATGTCCCAGACATATAAGCAACTCCTTAATACTCCCATGAAGGAGTAAGGTATTTTTCCCCCCTGTAACATCACAGTAAAAACTTACAATTTTAACATTTTAAATACTGCTCCCATAGAAGGGAGAGCCTGCCTGGCCCCAGCTCACTTCCATATGGGCCTATACATTTTGCTGCACATGGAACAGAAAGACTCAGAATGCTTTCCTGAAAGGGCACATAGCAGCTCCTACACCAAAGGCCAACAAAACCAACAGGTTTTGTGAAGGCAGCAAGTCTCAAACATCAGTTGCCACATCTCTGCAGAGATTTCCACTGGCAGAAAGTTTAGACCTGTACTAAAAAAGGCACAGAGCAACAGTAAATATATATTATTTTGAAGCACGTTTCCATGTTATTCAGAAGTCAGCATCCTATTCTATTTTTAAAGCTTATATGACTAAACCAAATGCAGTTGTGCTCTTCAGAGTGAACATGACAGCAAATTTGCCCCTACATCCTAACAACCTCCCCATTTCCTTTCTCATCTTCCCCCAAAGTTCCATAATAGCTTATTCATTAGCAGTGCCCAATACCACCAGATCTCCAAAACAAAACAACACTTTTTCATGTAAGTGGAATAGCTCCAAGATATTCAGCCACTGTCTTTAAACTGGCAACACAAATATTAGCCCTGCTTCTGCCACTATTGCCTTCTCCCTGGCTCAGAGATGCCTCCAATACAGTAATAAGACTGTAGAGCCCTTGTCCCAGCCAGCCCAGCTCTTCTCTCCAGGCCTCTTTTAGCCCCTATAAAGGGCTGTAAGCAGTGAAGTAGCAACACAGCTGAAGAAACTCTGCTTCAGATGGGATTTGAACCTTGGCACTGTTTACTTAAAATTAACAAGTCCAGAAGCATGTGGGCAGCCCAGTTGCAGCTGTTCCATTTGGAGGCATGTATCACCACTCTAGTGTCCCAAAGAGCAGGCACAGATAAAACAGCTAACATAACAGCTAAAACTATCCATTTAAGCAAGCACTCTGCTTTTGAATTAATTAGGACTGCAGCCCTTCCTTACACCTTTTATCCTTCCAAACTCTGGCCAGAAACAGCCCAGAGGAGAATCACTTCACATCTGCCCAGAGCCATTCTACTACTGAGCATGCCTAGCACTACAGCAGCTTCTAGTGGGATTCTAGTTTCAGTTTTACCTGTCTTATTTATTAGAGAATGCAACAAATTTCAGATTATAATATACTAATCATATAAAATATTCTATAGAGTAACAGCATAATCCAGATGTTGCTTCCAGAGGAATACAAGAGTACTTTGTGTACCATGACAGCTTTTGTGCACTTGTTATATGCCGTAAGAAAATGTTATCTTTCCATGATGTGCAATAAGGTAGGAAAAGAGTGACCCAGATAAAGGTTCATATAACCAGATTTTTCTCCCTTTATTCTTACTGGACAATTCTATGGTATAGTGTGGTTGGTCTCTGACTGAAAGGCCTTTTCAGCCTTCAAAGTTTTTCCATACATCCTTTACTTCTCACACAGATCACATTTCTCTCGTAATTTACCTGTGGACTGCTGCTGCTTAGTGTGCTGGCTGAAGCTATTTCCTTAAGTCTACTCAACTCACAAGGGCTACTTTCCCCTCTAAAATGGCCAGCTGATACTAGCTTAGGACTCTGAAGTGCTACACTTGACCAGTCTTTAATAAGTGCACAAAAACAGAGTTCTTAAGGCAACAGGATACATCAAATTTTATACACAAAATAAACTTTGAACTCCTAGGGGAAAACCCTAACTGTATTTTGGTATCTAAACATTCCCATTCTTCCCACTAAAAATATTTCTACATGTCAAAATGTAGATAGTGTTGGTGAAAAAACAGCAATGTTTGTTGACATTCTTAACATAGTGTCATATTTTATCTCCTAACAACAAAAAAATCATCAGAAATGTTTTGCTAAATGTGTATTTGCTATGGTAGCTGTCAGATATACACAGTGAAAAAAAGGTTCTCTATATTAAATGTTGTTATTTGAAACAAACCTGACTTCTGTCATTCACACCATTTTCTGCTTTGAACATCTGTGAGTGTATAAAAAAGGAAGGATGTTTAGTCAAGCTGAGCTCTGCAAAACCAAGCAGATCAGCTCCTAACCTTCGTATTTTGTAAAGTGAATTATCAACAAGAACAGATTTAGTTACTGTATTACACAATATATACCAATGCTAAAGCAACATTTATGTAGTCTCTTTAAAGATAGTGCTGCCTCACTGCCAACTTAACTGATAACAAGATTTCATGGAGGTCCTGACAGCATTCAAACTCAGGTGGTGTGCCACCATGTCCAAACCAGTGTCTTTAGCTGAGTAGAAGAAATGAGGAGTATAAGTAGTTGCGTATTTCTGTTCTACTCTCCCAGAATCTTCTTTACATTTCAATTTTAAATTTGCCAACACCTAATAACAAAAAATATGTAAATTTAGATGCAGTGAAAGTGGATCTAGGTTAGGATTCTCTGAGGATAATGACAATCCAGGATTAAAAAAAATATTTAAAAAATTTTTATGTAGCTATCTTCAAAGACAACTTGTTAGAAGTAAACTAGTGAGTTAAACCCACCTTAGAAAAATGGAATATATGCCAAATGATAAAGGAGCTGACTTGTAAGGGGAATTAGCACCTAAAGAAGTCAGTAGTGAGGCATGCCTCACACAAACACACACAAGGTAGTACCACACGATCACATCCAGACATCCTTTATGCAACTGACAAAAGATGTGTTTGCAAGGCCCAAATCAATGGCTTTACTGAGAGCATTAGAACACTCAAAGCTGCCTTAAGAGTTGAGAACTCTTAACTTTTTGAAGTTACTCTTGAATTTTGGCATTTCATGTGCTAGACAACTAACTTCCATTTTTGAGTATGCAATTCAGATTGTAGGAGACAAATAATTTTGCAATAATTAAATATATTCAAACCAGAACATTATGGCTCACCTACAACCATTACTTATATAAAATAATTTTTGATGCATAGCAGAATTTTTTCAGGGTCATTTGCTCAAAGAAGTTGACAATGAAGAAAACCCGTTCCCTCTTAATTTCCACTCCAGCCACATACACACTCAGTCTTCCCAGCACTTGTAGTTGGAAGACTGAAAGCTGTGCAGGCCAATGACAGTTGTAATCATGTGAACTGTACCCAAGGGCCAATTTCTGACAACTCTAATATTTTAAGTAACAACTAATAACAAAAACCTCCAAGTTAGCTAGAATGCTACACTTCCCTCTCTTTGATAAGAATCAGAGGTACAATGAACTAGAGCATAATTCTTTAATGTGGTTTCATGTGGAATCTGAGAGGCAAATCACTCAGATCTGTATTTCAAGAAAAATTTTAGACCATATCAAGCTATATTATAGTCTTGATTTCCATTACAGACCACAATTTCATATACTGATGTAAAAGGTTCTGTATTATAGAAATCTGATTCCTGCTCCAAACTGAACACCATCACATATCCTGAAAAGAAACAAAGGATAAACAATATAAGTAATACATTAAGGGACTGATGAAATTACTTATCCCTACCCCCAAACACCCAAGGTTTTCAATTTTTTGAAAGTCACAATTTAAATTTTAGCTAAGAAAGGCTTTTTAAAATACTTTGCCAATCTTTCATTCATATGAAGTATTAACATTTGCAAATTTGCCCATAATTTTTAAATTGCTGTTGTTCATTCATATGAATGACAAGCAGAAACATAAAAAACCTCCTTTTTATGAAGGAGAGTAACTTACAGTATTCACAGGCAAGAGGCCCCCTGAAGCTTTTCTATTAAGTGCTATAACATTTGCTTGATGCAGGATAATTGGTTGCTAACAAATTCATTTGTTTTCCCCTTCATCTATAGTTAAATTTGTTTCATTTTTTCAAGCAGAAACCTTAAACTCAGTATTTACCCAATTATTTCATTTTGGAAAGCTTGAGAAAATCCCATGAGCTGTTTGATCAATCATTTCTCTTAAAGATATAAAACTTGCTACACAGCTATTCATCCATTTCAGCAGCTCATCTCAAGTTCAATGAAATTTGAAATACAAAGTCTTAAACCAAGAAGTACTGAGAAACCAACATGAATACAGGCAAGCTGAAAGACCATCAAGTGCTGAAAAATCTCTCAGTGGCATAAAATAAACAAAACTAAAAAGCATCAGTTCTCTCTGCCAAACCAGATAGAAAAGCAATGAGCTTTACAAGTTATTATTAAAATAAAATTGTGTAAAAAACACAAACCTATCACCAGACTGTACTCCCATGGGGAAACAGTAGTTAAGTTCCAATCTAGCAATATTTCCAAGTCGGAGCACTATTCCAGCACCATAGGACCATCGGATATACTCTGCCAGCCTCTGCAGGTGAGCTCTGGGACCATCACCTGAAAGCAAAAGAGTAAGAGAACAAGAATCAAAATAGACTGTCAGGGTGGTCAAAGGCTAACTGGATTATCAGTAGACAGACTACTTAGAGAACCTCCTGCAGATTCAAAATTTATTTACTACCCACAGCTCCTATAAATGCCAGCCAAGCAGTTTGTAGCTCAAGCTACAAACTCCTACAATTCTAGTCAGATTGCTGGTCAGTCTTCACTTGTCTCTGTGGTGTACCTACTTGCATGAATCTGGAAATGATTAGTGAAGATTTAACTAAAAGTCTTTAGTGGGTCTCTGTTAGTTTTAGAGTTGATTTGTCTGCTTTTCAATTGTGTCTAAAGTGTCTCCCTCCCATATGGATGCCAACACTCTTCCATCAAGACAGGCAGACACCAACTATCTGTATATCCCCAAACTGACTGAACCAACACTGAAAAATCATAATTAATATGTTGAGATACATCTTAGAAAAAAATTGGGGATGGGAGACACCAACCCACCCCACCCCCCAAAAAAAGAAAGAAAGAAAAAAATTAAAAAAACAAAATTACATCAGCTACTGCACTCTCATCTACACAGTAATACCACCACTTTTTATTTAGTTCATCCCAGAAAACATTAGAATCCCACTAAATGATCATCTTTCAATTTAGAATGGTGTAAGTTCGCAGGTGTTAATCAATTACCACACTAGTCTGCAAACATCCCCAACTCACCGATACTACTGTTACCACTCTAATTCTCTTCCCTACAAGTTGTGCTAGAATTTATGTAGAGAGCTAAAAAAATATTAGTGGCAATCTGTCAAAAAGCTGGTGCACCAAAAAATACACAGTAAACAAACTGCTTCTGAGTAAACAGACAACAGTTCTCCTTCTTGTTGCTTTTATACATATATATATATATATAAAGCAGGTTTTGTTACATACAATTCTACTGACTCTTACCATAGTTAAGATTGCAGAGGTTTCCAGCATTAAGGAAGAAATGTGTTCGGAAAAGGTCTCCAAACCCTCCCCGGCCTGGCCGAAAAGGGAGAGGGGTGTACAGATGTAAGCCTCCAGCCCAGTAGGCTTCTCCTCCCAAGTAATCACCTAGTTAGGGAAAAGGAAAATGTTTGAATAAAAGCATTTAGTGTGGAAGATATTAAAAAGAGTACATCCTAAAGGTTTTATATTGCACTGCTACGTCTTTTTCAACTCTTGCCACTTGCTTCTAGCTCTCTCTAACCTGACTACTATCAAGTAAAACATTAGCACACAGACAATTCTTCAGACCCTCCAAGTGAATTGCCTTTTTTCTTCACTCCATCACTGAAACAACCTAAGGCATGCACCTGCTTGTGGTTCACCAGAGACTACCTCTTGAATATCTTTGAAATACTTGCCTTAGTTTGAAAACCAGGAAATTGATATAATTAAACAATTAGCTTTAAAATATACTGAACCCACTCATAACAGCAAGTCAGCAGCAGAGTAAGGAATAGAACTCGGGAAGCTCCTGGCTCTCAGAACACCTCTGCTGATCAGATTACCTTTCCCCTAAGCTACCTGAACATATAATGTATCTAATAGAGGTTTAATGTGACTGCTGCTATAACCATCTTTTGGGAACTTTTTCAGCTGGAAGGTGGCTTACTGATTAAGGTGAGATACTGGAAGCATGCAAGACTGAACACACTTGGTTTACTAAGAACTATCAGGCTTTCTTCCACTGTGAACTAATATACAATGACAGATGAAAGACAACACTTCACAGATTAAAGGAGAGAATGAGTGCTATATATTTTAAGCTATACAGACAATATTGTCAGAGAAGTAGGATTTAGAAGTTTCAGACCTTCACTCTGGGGTCCAATGCTGTACATACTGAATCCACGCACGCTTGTTGGTCCACCAAGGTAAAACCTAGTGAATACAGTCTAATTTAATTTCATGCTTCTCTTGAAGAATGGATTTGAAGATATTTAGCCATACTTCTACCATTGCTTTTCAGAGCTAGACATAACTTTGTAACAGATTTAGTAAAGTGTATTTAAATAAATACAAGAACTTACAGATGTCTAAATTCTGATGCATTTGGCAAAAAATTAAAAAAACCTGCAATTATTAAAACCAAAAATCATTCCTCCATTACTTAGAAAGATCAAACTGAAGAGACAGAATACTGTCTGATTCTGCCTCTTGTAATTTTGATAGAAATACTGTAGTTAAGATCTTTCATAGGTGAAGCTGATACTTGATAATTATTGTAAATAAATTCTAATGGTTTCTGCTAGTGATCTCTAAACACAGGTTGTGAGAAGGGCAAAACTGCCTAGTAAGCCAGCATAGCTACAATGTGCAATGTGGCTTTACATCTAAAAACACCTACACTATTACACTATTATGCCTGATACAAAATTTTGCAGATGGTAAATACGGTTTTTCAACCATAAATATTGGCAAGCAGAGTTACTACATAGCTGATTATGAATCTATACTACCCCAATATGACAATCAAAGTTATTAATGGTCTGATTTATAACATGCAATTAAAACTAACTTGAAACTTATTTTATTATCTTCAGAACCAGAACTACTTTTTCTTTCTTCTACTATAGACTTTTCTTTACACATTACCTGGGCTGACTGAAAAAAAAATTAAGAAACATTTAATAAACTTGCCTATCAGCTATACTGGATGGCTTGTCTCCAATAGGTACTAGCATTCCACCCCAAAGTGATGCTGAAAAAACCTTTGGAGACAAAAAAAAGTTGTTTATTAATAAGTATTACTTAATTACTAAAAACAGTATAAGTAAAATTTAATTGCTCAGTAACAGGTAGAGATCCCATTGTTCTGACAGACAGTTACAGGTAATCCCACTGTAAGAGCACTATCAGGAAATTCTTGTTGACTGCTGCCCTCTTCCTTTCATGCAGTGCTACAACCTGAAAAAGTCCACACACATTTGAACTAAAAGGAACATGTATGTATCCTGCTCTTACTTTCTTATGAATTTTCATGTTGTCTTGAAGAAAGACAACACTGCTGGCATAAATTAGTCCCAGCAATTTTAAACCTATAGAAAGCTAAGTCCAGCAAAGAGCTACCAAAAATGTACAATTATTACCTGTCTGTGAATTGGACTTATTATTAAATGAAGCCATCTTCTGCAACTTACTGACATGAAATACATATACACCAATACTGCTTACCCATAAAGTAATTCTTGGGAGCCAAACCACTGTAATAAATGTATTTAATCATTTGCCTGCTACCTGTCTACCAAGCAGAAGTACTATTGCCAGAGAGTGAGATCTGTTGTCAATACCTAGGCTAAAGGTGTTGGATAATTACACTTAAAATTCACTCCTACCTACTTCTGCCCTGAAAGTCCCCAGATGCCTCCTTTGTCATGATCACAGGTACATGCACATCTGGTTACACAATACACAGCATATGCAAAATCCAGTTTGGCATAAAATTTACACCCATGACCAATGGATTACAGAAAAATAAGTACACTGTGGTATGTGCACCAAATTGCCTAGATATAACAGAATGGAAAAGCAGAGTGACAGATCTTCACAACTTCAGCCCATCAGCATCTGCACTACAGAAATAAGTTTTCCAGTTGCATTGTTGGCACAATGCTAACATTGTTCCAGCCTTCTATAATTTCTTCATTTTTCCAGTACTTCTCAAAAAGCAGAGATATTCTCAACCTTTTGGTTCGAGGGTTGTTTTTTTTTAACATGTTGGGATGCAAATTGTTGTAACCTCCGATTATTAAATCTTCATAATGGAAGTTGCAGTTTCATTCCCCATTCAGCTATGATGTAAGAATTTATTGCATCATTTCCATGCGCTAAAGAACTTCTTTAAAAATACAAAGAGATTTTTAGTATATAACTAACTTCTTACTTCACTAAGCAGAAAAACACCTATTTCTACCAAATAATAGCTCTACACTGCTAATATGCCTGAAATTTAAGTCCTTCGAGTTCTCATAAGAAGTAGAAGTACATTAAACATGAACCTGAAGCAGAACTATCCAGTGTCATTTCCTCTTAAGTAAATACAACTGCTACACACAAGAAATATTCTGCCAATAAGCCAAAACTTCTAAGCAACAATGATACACGAATTTGCTTAAAAAACTGCACACTTACTGCAAACCAAAGTACTAACACAGACCCTATACCATCTGGGACATATTTGATCTACAGGGTGGAGGACTGGGGTCTCAGACTTCTCAGATTACTGTGTGCCTTTCTTACTGCATTTTCAACTGTTCATTGTGCACAAATATGAGAAAGTTTAAAATGTGCAAGCTTAGTGCTATAGCAAAATCAGCCTTCCCATTCTTGCCCTTTTACATATAAAAAATAATTACATGCCATGATACCAAAAGTAGTGGTCATACATTCATGATTTACAATCAAAATTGAAAACTAAACCAACACTAGTCAGAATATTTATAACCAGTTGAAAGAGAGAGAACAAAGGCTGTAGTAAGTTTCTAAAAAGTCACTCTTAAGAAAGATCACACAGACCAGGCATGCCCAATGCTACTCCTGAAACAAAAAGAATTCATATGATTAACTGTCAGACAAGTCCCTTCCAAAATGCCCACTTCTCAAGTGGCTGTGCATGGCAGGAATGTCAGATTAAATACAGAATATTTAACTTTAAAAAAAAAAAATTAAAAAAATCAACATATCTACACCATCCATATTTCATCTCAGATTTGATCACCAAAATATCTTTTAAAAAATTACCGAATCCCAGAGGAGTTGCTTATTCAACTGAAATTCAAAATCTTCTTTCAGAAAGCTCACATCTCCACCTGTATAGCCAGCCAACTCCTGCAAAGACATATGTTCATGAAAAGTTAACAGATATTACGTTTTTCCCCTGCAGAAGTTCATCACGTCTGCATCAGCATAAGCAGTGTCTTCTGTACAAGAAATGCAGATATACTATATGGCAAGACTACTAAATTTTGGACTAATGAAAAAATATGCGTGACCCTCACAGCAAGCAGCATTTTTCTCCCCCAAATATTTAACCAGATTATTGCTTTCTAAGCTATCTTGGAAAAAATAGCAAAACAGAATGGAGCTGGAAAATTCAGCACCAGAAATCAAACCTTTTACTGCATTTACCTAGGACCTGAGATGATTTCATATGTATTAAACCAGGGCTGAAGAACAAGACTGCCAGTTGCATTACACCAGTGCTAGTTGAAAATAAGAAGTGACCTAATCAGTGTTACAGGCAGCAGCTAACAAATTGTATGTTAACTAAGCCCTGAGGTACAACCATGCTTCTCAGAAACAGAATAGTTCACTGCTGCTTAGAGGACCATAGTAGCATTTCTAGTTCCAGTAAAATTTAAAAATCTGCTTCTAAAGCACTGTAGAAATTAATGGTTCTGAAGCATTACCCATACAGCAGAAAAGCCAGCTTTTTTAAAAGCTCTGAAAGTAAAAAGCATGAAAGCCATTTTCTGTGTCATAAAGATACATACCTTTGAGAGTTATTTTTTGGCTTTCATTTTCAATTCCAAGCCTTACAAATTCTATAAGCAGCAAGAGAACCACAGTCTAATTGTCTTACGTTACAGTGTTAGAAAACAAGAACTAATACCTACTATAAAAGTAGAGCAAATAGTGTCAGGGATAATGTGCCTCAGCTAATAAGTAATTTCATGATAATGACAAGGTAAAACGTCTGTACTATTTGACCAATGATATGCAAATGAAAATTTGCCACCATAGAAAGGGCTTCAGGATTTTATAAGGCACATACTGTAAAGATAAAAAGTAAATAGTGGTCATCACTGTATCCTAGTCAATTTGTGATGAATTTCTGACTTAGACAATTTTAATGTGAACATCAATTATATGTATTAAGACTTATTCAAACACACTTACAGATAAAATCCAATAATAGAATAATTGAGTTAATACTACCTGATTAATTTTCAGCAAAGCACCTCGTCTTGGCAAGATGGAGGAGTTCCGAGAATCAATTACCATGGCATGCTGAAAAGAACCAATGAATCAATTATGTTAAGGTTATTGTATCTGTTGAATACCACAGACTGACACCAATATTTTCCTTCAAAACTGTGCAAATGGTAAGACAACCAAAGCTCCAGCTAAGGCTAGTGTAGCATCATGGATTTGGGAACACCATGCCTACAGACTGGCTCTGTTTTGAATTTAGAGGCCACACCAAATGAACACGTTTGTATATTTTGGCCATGGTACACAGCAAAAATATAGCAGCAACAATGCCCTGGGGTAAGTGACCCATTTTGTCACAGCAAATAGTTTTATCTTACAAATTGCAGGAGATAAAAGTTAAAGATGACAAGTGATCAAAAACTGCTAAAGGAAATATTATCTAGAAAGGGCACAGTAACTGTAGGATGAGGAAACTTACTGATCCTCTCTTCTACAAAAGAAGATAATTCTGTAAAATGAGATGGCAGAAAACAGGGACAAGGCCTTATAGAAAGAACAAGCCAGCCTAAGCAACAGCCAAAGGGCTGCAGTCAGCTACAAAATTATGTTTTCTCTTCGGACCTACTGGATGACTGTGTGAAAAATATGCTTGAAGTAAAAACCTATCAACTAACACAAAAAGCTCCTTTCATATCATTATAAGTATCAGATTACTCCACGTGTCTTAAAAATTATTTAATAATCTTTATTAAAGTCTGATTAAATATTAATTTAAATACCTTCTAATAATTTTAAAAGTCGAAACAGTTTTTAATGTTTTTTAAAAGCCTTACAGAAAGAGAAGATTTAAGAGAGTGTCCACTTTCTTCTCGAACAGAAAAGGATGCTGTTCTAGCAAGGCAGCCAAGCTCTCTCCACACACCCTCCCACTTCAGTGTGTGATTGGTCTTCCAGACTGGAAACTACAAATAAAGAATTGAGTAAGACATAAAAAACAATTGCTAGAAAGTTAAAATAAATATTAGCCTGAAAAATCTCTCACGAATTTTTTTAGTGAGTCTATGCTTTCTCTTTCCAAACTTCTTGGATCAAGAGAAACCCTTTTCCAGCTTCAGACTTTCTCCAACTAGGTGCACACTACTTATTCCATCCTAAACAGAAACTATTGATGGGATGATGCAGTGACCTAGGCAACCATCTGCCTCTCTGAAATGATACTTTAAAAACTAAAGATTTAGAGGAAAACATATTGGTATTCTAACAGAAAGACTAAGATACATTAACTCTGTCACTTCAGTTGCAAATAATGAAAAGATAGCCCTGTGCACAAGTGTTTCAATCATTAAAAAAGTAAACTGAAAATTTGTGAAAGCCAGCTGTGACCTGAATTAAGTGTAAATGCAGGATGTGTTCCACAAACACTTTTGCAATGCTTACATTAAATTCTGTGGATATTCCTCTATCAGTTTCACGAAGAGAGCTCCAAGGGAACTGTCCAGTTACTTTATACACGTTAACTGAAAAACTAAAACATTAGTGGTAAGTCTGAAAGTGAAACTTTTTAAGTAGGCAAAGTTTTAAGTTATCACAAAAATTTAAAAAAACCCAAACAGCTCTACTGCATTATTAACAGAATCTCAGGAAAGGAATATTTTTAATTTTTACTGTTATTACATGTTTTATGTTCCTTCACTAAAAAAAATACTCAAAAATGCATCCCTTACTTTCTTTCAAATTTTCCACGCTGTGGTTTGAAGAATGAGAGGCCATATGAAGTTTCCTTTGTTCCATAGGAGAACTGGAAGGTTACTTTTTCTGCACGCCCGAAGAGATTGGGAAACTTGAGCCCAAGTACCTACAGAAAAAAAAACCCAAAACAAAAAAAACCCCTTCACAATATTTCATATAGTTTGCTGTCTTGCATCTTAATCATGTGCTGAAGGCATATCTACCATGACAATCAGAAATTAAGACATTAAAACCAGTTGTAACTCAACGTGGTTTTCTTTAGTTAGTTCTCTCTTTGCACTGGCAGCAGAAGCTGTCACAATAGCACACCTTACAGTAAATAATCCAGTTTTTCTTAATTTCCAGTAACTGCTGACTTAATTTGAATTCTCACTGCATCATCAGTACTGTTACTATTTCAAGCAAAATCCCCCAGCAAGTCTCAAAGCCCAGAAGAGTAAATCTTTAGTATAATAAGGAGCTGTTCTGCAACTGCAGACTTTCCACCTGATTGTTAAGAAAACCACTTGTCAGAGATAAGAAATTCATCGGAACCACAGCAACAAGCCAATGGAAAAGTACCAAAACAGAGCCACTTCCCTGTACTTTTGTTTTGAGGAACAAGGTATTTTTGCAGTCCTGACAGCAGTACAACACACCATTAACATTCCACAGAAACTAGTTAAACACTTTTGGCTGTTCTGACACAAATTCCTTCTATGTCTTTGGTGGCTCTTGGCCCTCTGGCAGGCAGGATGAAGCAGGTTTCCTCCACGCACAGACACTACCAGGACTGTTCTATTGTTCTGTGTCCTATTATAAGAGAATGTAGAAAAGCTATCAAATCCTGATTGCTTTTGTCTAACAGCTATTGGAAACATCAGTCACCTGAAGTTTGTGGTGATGGCTAATGTGCAATTACTGAACTAACCAGAAAAGGTATTAGTATGAAATATTACATCTATAGGCTTCAGATGAATTTAAGGGATTAGAATAAATGTCAAATCCATTCAACTCTTCAGGAAACAATCTGTCCTGCCAATTCCAGTGTCTCCAAGTCACGCTTTTATAATTCAAACATTTTACATCAATGTAACAAATAAAAATACATTAGAGGCAGAACTGAGCACAAAAGGAAGAACCAAAGTAGCTTTCAGAATGTTTTCAAATTCACTAGAACCAACAAGGAGGATTCCCTAGAAGTTTCATTCAGGTCTGGACACCCTGGACATAGATCTTAGTAGCTGAGAACTCACTGAATACCTATTCTCCCTGCACTTGCAAAACACCATCACCTGAGTCATGCAGTATCTTATCCAGGTTAAAAATACCCCTATGAAGAAAAGGATGAGTCCCTTGATCTGGCTTATCTACCAGCCCCAGGCACAGCTGCACTGTGCACATGAGAAGGCAGAATGTGTGCAGGGAAGAGCACCTGAATGCATGATCTACTTACACCAGCTCTGCCATTAAAAGCTCATTAACAGAACACCAGCGTGGCTGTTGCTTCTTGTGTTGCTAGGTAGGTATTTTTAATGCAAGATTTTAATCTGATGCATCATTAACTGAATCAAATGGAAATAAATTCCATGATTTATATGGTTTTGGAAAACCTTTCATTTTGCATCCCAGAACAGCTGGTACTAGTCTAAAGTAGTGAAAACAAAGGACAATTCCTAAGTCAATCATAAAACATTTTGACTGAGAAGAAAAATACTTTAAACAGATCTCAAAGAAAATAAATACCAAACTCTCCTTATAATTCATACTGATGGTAGTTCTTTAGATACTATCATTAAATAATTTAAGAATTAAAAATTTAACATAACAAGTTAGAAGCTTTACCATTCTTCTCTAGATCAAAATAGGCTTCTGCTGAATGAAAGCTTAATACAAAGACTCTTTTGAGACAAAGGTCTTGTCAAAGCCCTAGTAAAGCTGGATCAAGAAAGTAATTTGGCTTGGGTCAAGTCCTCACTTATTTAATCACCAAATTCCTTGCTAGGTTTGAAACACAAAAGTAAGTGCAGTATGAAAAGGAACTAAAAATTATTTTAAATAATCCATACCATGCTGCCTTCATTGTTGCCAACCATAGTGTTATAGCTTCCAGTTAGTCTTCTCAATTCTGTTACTTCAAAGGTTACATCTAAACCATTTGGAAGGGCATCATCTCCTACATAAACAAACAAGCATGTTATCTCTGAACAGCTAACTGAACAAACACAGACAGAAGACAATCTGATTTATTCAAAACCTGTTTGAATTAAATTATAATAAAAAACTGTGCTACAGATGAAAATGGCTTGAGAAAAAGATGTTGTTTGGATATGACACAGAATCTGGCTCAATCATAGTGTGAGTGGCTTTAATCATCAACATGTTAGTTTAGTTATGAAGGAACATGACATGAATCAACATGTTAGTTTAGTTACATATGGAAGCCCAAGTCACATTTTCAAGTTTTTTCTCAAGTGTTCCTCTGAAACTCTGGATTAAGGGATGTGTGCTATGATTATTTTAGTGCTGGAAATTCACTGATTTTTGCATGCATTTAAGTAAAATTTATACACACAGACACAAGCAAACACATCTTTTTCATAGGCACATATATGTGTAGACACAATTCAAGTAGACTGTGTGTAGGTACACATTGGTATATATAGCACACCTACATGTACCTTAAATATGTGAAGTGATATAAGAAGGTAAGTTATATACACAAAAAGTGTCCCAACTTATTACCCAGGGAAATATATGCTATTGGTATGCATGTGTCTACGTGTACATGAGAAAAAAAGGTGAGGATTACTGAGGCTATACATACCTTGACAGGTATCAATCAGAACATCCACCTGTCTGAAGATTCCCAGACGAAGCAACTTCTCACGAGCTTCGTGTGATTTTCTCATCACCTACAAGATGAGGTAAGTAGCTCAGTCTCTCAGGTTACAAAAAAATAACTGGGATAAAATAGCTAAATTGCAGCTAATCATAAAATGTTTCACAGATACATGCCTTCAAAACAGGTAACAACCTCTTTAACACTCGAATCTGTAAAGAAATAAATTAAATCCAGAGCCTCTGGATCAATTCTGACCTTTTATTACTTCGCATCCTAATTGTTATAATACTGAAACCTATTACTCAAATAGATTTTGGTAATTAAAACATGCACCTATTTACAGTGACCATGCTTTTGCCAAAAACCCTAAACATCCCAATCTCTTTAGATTTTGACCAATCTACAGGTCTCACTGATAGTCATTCTCCAGCAGGAGCCACCACCTAAAGGTGCAAGGACAGGGAGCCTACCTCACACTACAATCCACTGTGGAGACAGTCATCAGCTGTCTGTTCCGTGACCCCATAATTTATCTTATGCAAATTAACTGCAAGTGTTACCCACACATTACAAATTCTCATATGGGCAGAGTGGAGATGAAAAAATATCCAAAAGTGCCATCTCAAAACACCTTTGAGTTAAATTCATCAGAAAATAATGTACTTGACAGTATTTCATGTTTGACTTACATATCACAAGCCCAGAATCATCACAAAACTTGTTGATATTTCCCCATGTCTGAGGGTAGGACCCCAAAGCAGGAAAAAAAAAAAAAAATTGAGAAAATTGTAACCTGAATATTTAAAACAGGAGGTCTGATATTTGGTATGATACTTACATCAATAAGATTTTTAGCCTTGAAAACATCAGCTATTTCATATATGATAATGTCATCTTTGGTCCTTCCAAGTCCATCAAAGTGTACATGCTGAACCACCACCTACACGGAACAAATGTTTGAACATAAATACTGAAATTGGTTCTAGGAATGAGTATAAATATCATCAATGCAGGGAAAATATCGTTGTCCAAGTGAAAAACCCTGACAATTCCTAGGCTAATTAGTGCTAACCTCCACAATTGGAAACCAGGCTGCCTACAGAAACTGTCTGTGGAAACTGTTACCTCAACATGAAAATTAAAGAACCCCAATACCAAAGACAACACTGATTGTAGCAGAAGAGACAGTAACAGATTGTAGCTGCTGGCATTTTAATTATGACTGTCATATGCACAAATAAGTCACTTCAGAAATCACACTGAGACACTAAGACACACAAGACAAAACATACAGTTGGTCATAGCTCGCTATTTCTTGTATCAGCAACAGGTAGGTAAATCTTGAAAAAAAAAAATAAAACAAGACTGCAAGACATAAATATTGAAACTGTATTTATTATTATTATTTAGTATTACTATCACTGGAGCACTGTATTTTAAGATGATTTCCTTAAAATAATTTATATAATTATTATATAATTACGTAATTTATATATTTTTAAGATAATATGCTATATAATCATTTGAGATAGCTTTATGTTAAAAATCACAATACACTCCAGGTTACCTGGTACAAATGTTTGCATTTCCCAACTTTTTCAGTCTATCATAATTTTAGGGGTAAGTGTCAAAAAAAAGTATCTTCAAATGTTTCATGAGTTTTCATATAATAAAATAGCATAGTAACAGCAATCTAGCATCACTGCAAATTGCTTTAAAAAATCCTGTTAGAATATATACATAGGGAACTAAATTAAAAACGAAATGTTTTTACCAAGTTTGTAGAGAGGATGACCCTGAAGCGCAAGAGAAAGGAAAATTGTAATAAGAACTAACACTTCTCACCCCTCATTCATGTCTAAATGTACTGTGGGGCAATAAGACCTGGCTTTATATGTGCAATAGTAAAGAATAAGTTACCAGCCCCTGCTGAAGTTAGTAATTCCCTTAGAAACATAATTCACGTGGTGACAGTTTACTCTAACCTGGCTAATACTGCACTCTAGCAGATTAAGGACTGTTGCTTGTTTTCTTCTTTGCAGTGTTGCAGAAGTAGTAATCTCTTACAAGAGAGGAGGAAGTAATATTTGTGAACAGGTCTATTAGCTCAAAGCTGACTTTTAATAATAATTCCTGTGGTATGGGAACAAAGAACCAGAAGTAGACAAGACCAGATTAAATTCACAGTACTAAATTAAATTCTTTCACACCTCAAATGGCAGTTCAGAAAGTTTCCTTAGGAAAAAAAAAACAAACAAGCAAGCAAATCTGCCAAAATATTTATCTTACTAAAACAAAAATCAGACTGTTGTTCAGGTACTTACATCTTTGTTTTCAAGAATTTCCTGCTTGGCCTCAGGTTCAGCTTCAACCAGTTCAGCTTCCTCTCCCAAGCCACCAAAGTCTGGCCCACCCATTGGAAGAGGGTCCAAACTCTGAAAGCACACCAGAAAACTGCATGTAATATGGCACACAATTTGTGACTTACACCTTTTGCAAAGGAAAAAACACCATGGTTCTTGACACTGTGCTCATCAGATTATAGGGGGGGGGGAACCAAAAAAGAACTAAAATAAGAATTTCCTGCACACTTCTTACCTATCTGCTTGCTAAAATTCTTAATGAATGCTGAATAGCTTCCATGTTGAATTATTTCTCAAAAATAGTCTGAACTCTTCCAAAACCACCGTATTTTTAAGGCATGCTTCCTGTGCTAAAGATGAATTCTACCCTCTTAAAAAAATGTTAAATAACCAAGGTGTCACTACCTATTTTGGGATATGGGGAGGGAAAGGAGTGTGAATGTGGAACAATGAAAAAAGAAAAATAACATATTTTCTCCCTGTTCCTTTGCTTTTTGTATACTTAGGTGCTTTTCTATTTTAATACTTTTTTTTAAGTATCCTTCCAAGTAATGCTCAAGAACCTAAGGCCCTATCCAGCAGAGTCAAACATTTGAATCAAAGTGGTTTCCAGCACAGCATGGGTTTATTTACAATAACTGAAAAAGTCCTAAAATAAGACTTATCAAAACATAATGGATTCCATCAGGAGTGAATTGAGGGCTACTTGCAAAAGCAAAGGTCAGGATTGGATAACTCAGTAAATCTACTTTTAGTCTTAAGTCACTAATACAGTACTTGCTGCATTATTTAAGGCTCGCTGTTTTGCTGGAGTTGTAAATTGCTGTTACATATCAGCATCAAGTTAAAATGAAGATGGGATCCTCTCTTGCTCCCCAAAATTTTCAGGCAAGCATGGAACAGTCTACATCCCCATAACCAGTACACCAGTCTATACTGCAGAAGGACACAAAAGCAAGAACATGAGAAAAAAATTGAAAGAGAAATTAAATTAGTCATGGTAATTAGGTACTCCAGAGTCCTAACAGCTCCCTGCAGCAATATATTCCTAAGCCTAATTAAACCCTATGTAGCAGCTGCTGCTTCCAAAAGACTCACAGAAAAGAGGTATTCTACCTAGGATCCTGAGGAATCATCCAGACCATTCTTAGCTCCTGAAGAGGTCATTCATTCATTAATCATATCTGAATGATCTGCATCACAGTTTTAAACAGCAGTATGCAGGCTCTCCATGGTCTCTTTACAGGGAAAGTAGTTTAAGCCAAACTCACAAAGTATTTCACCAAATGGACTTCAGGTTTGCACTGTGATCACTCTGCTTTACAGCCAAAGACACCATTGAGCTTTTCTACATTACACTGATATTCTTATTGCTTGACTTCTTCATAACCCGTCATGCATGGCTCTTACACTTTGACATAAAGCAGAGTGCCCAAGAGTGGGCTGCTTATCTAAAATTATCCTGAGAGGCATTGCTCTAACTAAGGCTTGGGGCAGAGAGAACCTCATGCCTTCCTAAAGTATTCTATATTTTCTGATATTTAAGACACACTTTGCTTCCATTATGGCCACATCTTCTCTTTTTACTACAACTAACACTTAAATCTTAATTTTTCTTCTTTAAGAAATGGTATATGGAGATTTATGCTTCTGTTCACAAGGACCTCTGAGGCGAGGGATACCCAACAGACCACTACAAGCAACACTGCTGGTTTTTCCGGCAAAAAGCAAACCTACACCCTTCACTTCCCCCTACCCGAGACCTGCAGCCACGGGGCAGTTCCTCTTCGTTTCGTGGTTTGACTTGGATTTTCGCGAAAACTGCTGCGGTGGGAGATGTCCCTTACCCAGGGCAGAGGGGACGGAACTGAATGATCTTTAAGGCCCCTTCCAAATAATTCTGAATCTATTTATGCAGCCTGGCTCTCACCAGCCCCCTGGCGGCAAGGTCAACCCCGACCGCCGCCAGAAAAGAAGGAAAGACGGAGCAAGGGGACGCAAGGCACCTCTGAACACCGGGACGGCGACAGCGAAACCCAGCGGGGCCGGGTCCTTCTCGCACCTTCCATCCCCCCCCC